>OY735218.1:10663458-10710958 GCA_963457665.1 Thysanoteuthis rhombus
GTACGTACATTTGGAAATATGTTAATGCTATTGTTCACAGCAAAGTTCTTGAAGAAATACACAACGCTGTAATTTAGCGTTGTAAAATACAAAATCATGTTTGCTCCCCCATTTTTCTTGATGTATTATTCTGTGAGGCTGAGCATGATTCTCTCATGCGCACACCCTATGCTTCTTTGTTTGCTGAGTTGTCTTTTGGTTAAATTCCATGTTTCAACTCGATAAGTGACAATCAGAAAGATGCGTTGATTGTATACTCTTCTTTTTAGAATTACTGGGATCTTGATCTTGAATAATTTCGGTTCCTATACTTAGACCGAAGAACAAAATGTAATAAATCCGATGACAAAAAAGCCAGAAAGTACCCAGCAACCAAAAATCAAAGTAGCCTAGCTTCCCTTCCAAGTCCCTTATTATAACTGCAGATACTCGCCCTAGCAACATTCAAATTTTATGAAACACTTTACAATATCTTTTTTAAGATTACCATTCGCAGCGTTATTGTGTTCCTATTAATCCCACGTATGATCTGAAATCTCAAGGGAGGAAGGTTCAGGATAATATCAGCCAACACCTGTTTTCTCGTTCCACCCCTTGACTCTTGACTGGCAAATTCAAAAACAAATTATCTCTCAGTATTATATCAGCTATGAACCTAAAATGAGAACAAATATATTTCATTTCAGGATATAAGTGATGGCTCTATAGGTTAGTTGTGCTGGATTGGAGTATATGTATATGTATGTGTAAGTGCTTGTGTGTGCAGAACTGTTTATTTGTTTGTGTTTGAAGGGGTCATTCGTATGTTTGGGTGTTTTTGAGATGGTCCTGTGTATTTTTTTTAAATTTTTGTGTGTGTATGATTGAGTTTTACACGCATATATATACACATATGCATGTGTGTGTGTGTGTGTGTGTGTGTGTGTGAGTATATATATATATATATATATATATATATATATATATATATATATATATATATATTAGAATACTCCCAGGAGTATGTAACGACTATTAGTTATTGATTAGTTCAGTACTTAGCTATAAATCTTTTGATGGGGATCCATTTCCAATACCGTATGTGTGTATGTGAAAAACAAATTTAGCAACTGATATGTTGCTCTGAAAAGCAGAATTGAAGATTCAGATTCTCAGGAGGTTTTGTTAGTGAGTCGAGACGGTATTCTGCCTGTGAAGTAATACGTGGTGGTTTAGTCGGATGTCTTATTGGAACTAGAAGCAGCAACTTTGGGCATTTTAGAGGTTATGTTAGCATGATGAAAAAAACAATCTTAAGAATCTGTTGTCATGAATAGTGGAGAGCAGATTAATGGTTCAGTGTCAGACCATATATATATATATATATATATATATATATATATATATATATATATATATATATATATATATATATATATATATAGGGGATGTACGTGTGTATACATGTGAGTGGATGTAAGTGAGAGTGTGTGTGCGCTAAAGTGCACCCATCTTTAAGCACATATTTCTCCAATAGGTGTTTAAGTAGCAGAGTATAAATATCTTTAAAGTTATCTCATGTCTTTTGGAAAAGTACAGCAAAGTAAACAAAACATTCTGCACATTTCAACGACATTGTTACACGTTTTTATCAAATATAAGTCACCATCCCGGTTGAATTCAATGATGCATCAAGTTTTCCACAGAAAAAAAAAGAAATATATTTGCTTTCCAAAATGTAAGCAGACATATGTCTGTCAAACAATTTTATTTACAACATTGCTTTACGTCATTTTTCTCAGCGACCAATGAGAAATAGCCATAAAACTAACTCTGGGTTATTCTATGACGGCAAGAATCTTAAAGATTCGTAATTGTTTGAATATTCCTTTGTAAATGAAAGCTTCAGTCAATGATATGGAAGTGGAAGAGAAAAGAAAAAACATAATTCAGTTCGTCTTAGTGCTTGCCAAATTGCTTGCATTTTGACATATGGCTGGGCATCAATCAAGTAAACCCTTGCTCGTGAAGAGATACAGTAGACTTTAGGTATCACTGTACTTTGGAGATTTATAAAATACTGTGATAACAAGTTTGCTTTTATATGCAACGGATGGGTAATATGGAGAATTTAATAAAAAGAGGGAGCCAAAATGTACAGATGAATGAGACCTTTATTACAGTTTCACTGTCTGACGTATTCCATAATACAATAAGGGTTTATCTATTCAAGTTTCTAAAATAATGCACTGAAATTTGCACGTGCTGATACTTCAAATTAATCTCAGACAATCATCTTGCGAGAACGTAACGAGTTATTCTTATACGTCAAAGACTTAATTTTTCAATTTGTTAAACTTTAGATTTTCTTGTGTGGCTTGGTGATTTGGTCTTTTGACTTTGCTTCAACACAAAATCAAATGTTATCCACATGGATTCGTCAAATAAGTATACAAATAAAATATAACTACCTGTTATACACATAAGGTATTTGTCTTTCTCAATCTGCGTGCAAAGATGATCTACAAACATAAAAGAGATGCACTTTTTAGCTCTTTTTTGATATTTCAAAATGCACATATACACTGATCCTAGGCAGAAGTTCCTATCCACACGCCAGGAATTGCATCATTAATGACGGGCAGTATGCAACTATTTTGTATTTTACTAAATGTTTTTACTGCTCAACCATGCATTTATAATTGAGGTTTTCTTTTTGATCATTTTGAAAAATACATAAAATAAATCACCGAATTTTAGTTAGTTATACCAGGTAATTTACTTTTTGCCGTTGTTTATTGGTTTTGAAACACATATATCGGATACATTTTGCACTCACAGCATTTATGAATGTAAATCCATATGTGCACCTAATCATCCAATACGAACGTAAGCACGTAGGTCGATATTCAATATATATACATATATATATATATATATATATATATATATATATATATATATATATATATATATATATATATATATATATATCAGTTTCAAGAAATCAAATATTTACATTTACATTGAAAACGAATACTTGTAGTATAATTTTATTTGCCATGTCCTACGTTTACATATTCTATTAGATGTTGATGTAAAGTGAAGATTTTTTTTTTTTAAATCAAACATTGATGTCAGTCACGTAGCCTGATCGTATTTGCTTTTATTCCATCAAAAATTCGTTTATATTTTTCCAATCAAAATGGAAATATTATTGCAAGATATCAATAGAGATAGCTTGCAGACATTCGGTTATATTCTATTCGATAGTTTGTATTCTTGCCATTTATAGCAGGGGCCATTGTTCGATCCAATGATAATGGAAAAATTGTGATTACTGATTTTTAAAGCATTCAAATTCTCCCCAATCGAAAGATTGAAGCAACATACACTTACCACCAACATTTACATCCAATTTCACTATTTGCAGTAATGGTCTGATCTCAGTAGATACCAATAGTCCTCACCCCATATAGTTTCGTAATTTCAATGTATCTTACAATAAAATTGTATAACTGTCAAAAACATCGAATGCATATGCGTCAGTTATCGTCCATATTGAATATCTGAACTAATGCTTGCGATTTCTTTATTTATAATGTGGATATATCATGTTTATTGGATTATCTCTGTGTTGAATAACATTGATATTAACAAGAGATATTTTTTTCGATTGCTGTCAACCCATTTTGCCGATTGTAGAATGCAGTTGTGCAGAATACCTCAATCAATTTTTTATGCCATGAATATTTTTTTTCAATTTCTTTAAACACAACCTTATCTGAGCTTGAACCACATCCAAGTTGCACAGGTAATTCAATATTCTGTTGAATATGGCATATTTATTAAAAAAAAAAATTTCCGATATTTGTAGAGATATCAAGATTTTCTGGTGAGCCTGAAAGATGACTTCTGCCAAAAAACAACACATTGAAGAGTTAGAAATCAGTATCGTCGAAGATATCAGTCATTTCATGACTGTTGTTGGACCCAGGCTTTTTACTCGGTCAGACTTTTCTTTTACTCTTTGGCTTCCTGATGCCAAATCTCTCAATACAGAACGGCGGGAGCAGATAGCTAAAAAAAATGATGACTTATTTACAGACAGAGACTGGATTGTTAAACGTGCCCAAAGATTCAACTAAAAACTTTACTTTTCCAAATAAGAAGCACAAAACAAAGTACATGTTGTACTATGCGCAAGCAATCAATTCAATGATTTGACAAATTTGTAGGTGAAACATTCGATTCGAACGAAACAAACAGAAACCCCTGGACAAGATATAATAACCATTGGTCGATTTAAAAAAAAACTGGAGAAGTTATCACTCCAATTCTAGCCATTTTATTCAACTTAACCTGTAAACTAAGTAATGTCTCACCACCTATAAGATTTTGCGTGAGAAAAACAAAACTGAAATGCCCCAATAGCAAGAGACCAGTAAGTCGCTACATTTAAACCTCCTCACCGAGTTATCACCGAATAACAAAACGCTAAACTAGAAAACGATCACTAGAAGGACCTGGCTTTAAAAGAAGCAACTCAACCGTGGACCATCTTCAAAACAGCAGAATATGAAATTCACTTGCTGCGGCATTTATAAACTTGTAGACTCCAAGAATGTTTTGACTCAGAAGAAGTTCCAAAATTCAATGATGATATCAAAGTGTAGATCCCGTATATGTCAGAATATTGTACTGTATATACTATCAATGCAGCGCCTTCATAAAGTTACATAACGTTTGACACTTTCTTTTCACTAAAAGACTAATAAATCTGACACTTGCCCACTCATACTCATTACAACCCATTATAGATGATATTCAGATACATAAGCCTGGTAAATTCAATATCCAATATGTGCTCGGTGTATTTCATGAAACACTGTACATATTCAACAGAAATTTTCAATAAAAAAGTTCATTGTCTAATCCAAACATTGACCTGGAATCAAAACTGAATTTTTGAAATATTCTCACTTCCAAACCACAACACTTTCACCCCCCCCCTTCTGTGTCATTCATGGAAACTCTGAAGCCAAATCAGTCCACGGTTGCTGAACTCAGAAAGAAACATTGAACATTTGGAATATTTTTATTTATTTTACAACTTCTTCTGAATAGATGTTGACTATTGAGATTATTCTGTGTCTCAGCAGTTGCCCTATTCTTCCCTGATTCTCGTTTCATCTTTTATTCAACAAAATTTAGTGGGTTGTCAATGTTTTTATGCAAATTTCATGGATTGATTTTATTTATGGACATCTTCTGACGCGCCCAATAAATTTGTTGAATCTTTCTGCCTTTCTGTCCAACCCAGTTATGTTTTTTGTTCTGTTTACTCTGTTCCTACTACTGAAATGAATTGTATTTTTTTCTCAATACTATATTCTTTAATTATCTTTTAGTCGTTTCTCTTTTTTCTCCAACTTTTTGATACATGCAACTACTCAATGTGAGTTGATACACGCACACACATGCATATACACATAAGCACACACACAAATATAAGCACACACATACACACATGTATATGTATATGTATATATATATATATATATATATATATATATATATATATATATATATATATATATATATATATATATATACAGATATTCGGTTTTAGTACTGCCATTATAAACGTATCTAGGACAATAGAGATAAATGCAAAAATTTGCAAAATGTTATGGGAACGACTGAATCAACATTAGCATATATTCATGGAATACAATACAGCCATCTACCATAACTGTTTTCGATTTTTCATTTGAAAGGGGAACTTCAAGAAATGTCTACAACCTATGCATCATTCAGATATTCACCTTTTTTAGCTGAAACATGAAAACTAACAAAAACATCTATTGTAACGATCTGTTCAATCATCGGCTTGAGGTTATATTTCATGAAAGGCTTTCAATCCTGTTCATGAAGAAAAAAATGGAACTTGAAGTACTTTTCCGAGAGGCAGCCTTTGAGCAAAAACAGATTTTACAAAACCTTATGTCTCCAAATCTTCGCAGATCGTTTTCAATGTTTTTGTCTTTTCATTCTATTATTATTACTTTTTTTTGCAAGGTCCTGTTCGTTTTAACCTAGTTTCAATAGTTTTGTAAGTAAAATTGATCGAAAGAAATCTATCTGCCTCTGGTCCTTTTTACACAATACAGTAGCTCTGTGGAGGATATTGATTGAAAATACAATTCGCATTTGTTCGTTCTTTTATATAATACGACGGTTATGTAAGTAATATGGATTGGATGAAAGTATTGGACTTTTGTCTTTTTATCCAATGGTAGGGTAACTAGTGTAGAGTAGATAAAAGGCAATATTTTCGAAGTCCAGCATATGAGTTGCAACAAAAAAATAGCAAAAAATCAATACTAGTAGAACGGTGTGCTGAAAATATTTCACCCATTGAGTTTTATGTTCTCAAAGAAATCTCTGAATATATTTTTTGTACCAAATCAATCTCATCACTTGCCAATGTGAGGAGTCATCTACCATAGAAATCACATGTAATGTCTCATTGGTGTCTGCTATAAATTGCTTGTTAGCAATAATAGTATTTCTACTGTTGAGAGTTGACTACTCATTGACTTAAGACTATGGCTTCCCGGCGGCCTGAGCTGAAATGTAATAAATGACTACGGGTAATTAATTGTAAAAAAATTGTAGGAACATTTCAGTGATTGAAATAAATTAAAATTATGATGCATCATTCATCATAGAAATTTCATCGGATTTGTCTTGGAAATGATGAAGGTTTTTCAGACCAGTTCCTTAGAGTAGTCACTTCAATTTCCACCAAGGCTCAACTGTTGTGACTATGTGTCAATGCAGCATCCTCTAGATAATCATTGTCTTAATGTCTCTAGTAGTGGTGTTATTTGAGTCTTCCGAATTCCAAAGGATCTTTTCAAGCAAATGTTTTGTCTATCGTCATTTCAAAACATTAATGACTGCTAACATCCGCCTAGAAGTGGCCTGCTCAATTGGTTATCTTAGCTGTTTTTAAAATTTCATCTGGTTTCATGATGGTTCTACTGGATTTTTGTCCTTGTTGCATTCAACATAGAAGTCAGACGACGTGATCTGTTGTATTATAATTACATGACAACTTACATGAATACCGAAAATAGAAATCTGCGTTGAGAAACCGTTGAGATAAGTTTGAGATTAGACAACTTGAAATAACAATGTTTAGAGAAATCAGTTTTCCAAGTAAGTTGCGAATGTAAATACATGACTTTCATGGGTGGAGGAATGTGCTGAGCTTTTAGATTCTAGATTATACATGTATACATGCTCCTTGAAGAACACAGCACACATTTGAACTTTCATCTCAGTCAATGTCATCCCTTGTGGGTTTTACTATTTTACATCCTCGATGGATCATTCAGTTGAAAATTCTTTCAAAAAGTATTTTATTGATTGAATTCAATTCCACTGAGATTTGGAAGAATTCTGACTTGGAAAATTCAAAAAAATACGATAAAGTAGCCCTGCTTGCATGAAATAATATAGATATTTCCATGTCTTCATATGAGAAAGACTGGGCATCTGATTATCAAAAGTAGTGTCTTATTAGTCAATTGCTGCGTTTGTATACCATGCACAGAGAAGGAAAACACAGTTTCTGAATATGAATACACGAGGAGAAAGAACTGATCAGGTATGGCTTAAGTAGATCAAACCATAGCATTGTCAGTGATGGATTGGGCAAAACTGCTTCACGTGGAATCTTTAGTTCAAATTATAGCCGTCTTTTTCGGTCTGGTTCTCGTTTGTCATTTATAGTGCTTTTTTATGGAGCAAAATGACACAGAATGAAAAAACAAAAAGAAATTTTCTCAAAGTAACGCACTAAACTTCCTATGCCATTGCGTCAAACCACAATGGGGTTTTCTAAATCATTTTTTTTCGTTTGCCGCGCACTGCCACAAACGTTTACAGATAGATGGTTACTCATTCTTAGAGTCCATTCTCTTTTACAGGTTCTATGATGGGGATGTGGCGTATATATCAAAATGTTTTGCATATATTACCGGTATTTGAAGAATATATGAAGATTGGGAAAAACATCACATATATAAGTATAAGAAACAATATATCCAACTACGGCTTCAAAAGTGATTACACGTCTTTTTTTCCATTTTCCTTCTCGTCATAACGTGAAATAATATTCTTCAGGTGAGATATTTTTCGACTTATGCAATCAAGAGAAATGCCAAGACGGTCATTCTTGGTTGGATATCGATAAAGATACTAGTCACGTATTTTTGCATCCACTTTGATGTTACACTTTAGTGAACCAATCTTTATTGCTTATCGTTCGTCTATAGTCGCTATTCTGTGACTTAATAGGTCAGCATACTTCTTTTATGACTTTACAATTTGGAATCAACCCGAATTACCGCCAGTAAACAAAATAGACTTTATAGTAAGCCGGTGTGAGAATTAGCAGTCAGTCAGGTTACCTCCTAATCTGAGAAAAAAAATGCAAAACCAGTGCCGAGTCGCAGCAGACCCAGGGAACATAATTTTGAGGAGGATAATCTGTTCTTCCTAAAAATATGCCTATATATTTACAGGAAATTATTAAGACATAACTACAGAACTGAACTTTATATATATTGATAGCAATACCATGAATAGTGCAGTTTTGAATAATGTGGGTCTTGGTGTGGTACGGATATTTTATTGCTATACAAATTGAACATGTAATCAAGAAGGACATACTCAAATCCGTCTTTTTTTTTAACAAAAATATTTTTCCAACTATTGTTTATCCGCTTTTTTATCTCCTCGTCGTTCAATTCTTCGTCTTGCTCCCTCTTGTCTTGCCGTTGTACCTGCAGCCTGAATCTGATCAGGCAAACTAGCAGCAAAAATGCTTACACACTCAGCATAACCTAGTTTGTACTGGCACATTTTGCATTAATCTATAGTATTACCCAGTTTCTCTCTTTATGCGTGTTATACAACTCACAGGGTGACCCTGTGCAAATTATCACATACATTTGTAAAAGAATGGGGGGTGGGGAGTCTTTAAATGAAGGATTTCCATTCGTGGCAACAACATTTCACAGGTGCGATAATCAAACCAAGGGGGGAACTCATGACGAAGAGATACTGCATGATGATAAAATCTCTGTGGAATTCGGGAACCTTGGGAATATTTGAAGTGGGTACTTTATATATCAGTCCACATTCCCTCTATTTCAGTTAATTCAAAGACAAGCAACAAGAAATGTTTTCAAAGGTCACCTGGGGGTTATGATGATTTGGTGCTTCTAAACATAGTGAATAGGCGAATAATGATTTTTTTATATGTCTTATGAACCAATGAGTAATTTGGATCTTTGCTTTTAAGATAACTTCCAGAGATTTAACTCATTTTTTATCGAATTCTTTCATCACATTTCCTTTTGAATGTTCGATAGAAAAACGTTGCTGATGATAAAGTAATCTAAGCTTACCTGTCATAACAGTATAACACATTTCAGATGGATTTGGTGGGTGTACATATACATATATATATACACACACACTCACGCGCGCACACACACACACACACACATATATATATACATACATACATATATATATATATATATACATATATATATATATATATATATATATATATATATATATATATATATATATATATATATGTATGTATGTATGTATATATATATATATATATATATATATATATATATATATATATATATATATATAACAAAAATATTTCCCTGGGACACTGCTTTTACTCGATTTTCTTCCGATAATTTTTTCCTGAAGGTCCTTTAAATAAACAGAAATAATAATAATGAATAAGAAAAAAAATTATAAAAAGGAATGTTTTTCTAAAAACAAAATTGGTTTTCAGCGAGAATCTTTAGGAGGAAAAATATCAACTAATTCCCTTTTCAGTTACTTGTTCGAAGAAAGCTTGTGAACAAAAATAACTCACAGTCTGAATATGAACATATAATAATAAAATATATCCTTTTTTTTCTGTTTTGCTTTCATCTAATTTTATTTTTGTATTTTTCTCACTTACTTTTTAGTTAAAATCCCGATTTCAAATGTTTGGTATGTTCATAAATTAAACATGAAATCAATTATAAGATGATATCAGGTGTGCATGCGATATCTTTTCTCCTCAATTTCACATGGAAGTTTTTTTTTCTGCAATTTATTGGCCAAATTGATATAGATCAAATCGTATGTGAATTTATCATCAATATCGAAAAGATCGATGTGACGAATATAGGAATTATAAGCTTAAACAATACAATTTGTCACTTTTAGTAAATACATGAAAAGGTAACCTAAACAGAGACAAAAACATTCATATTTTACTCTAAAATTCTATCAACTATGTTAAAAAACCCAACATTTTGACGAATATTTTCAAACTTTCATGCGTACGTTTTTGATCATATGAGGCGATAGATCCTAGTTTGAGATGATCAATACAAACTATGACTCATGGTACAGATGATACTTCATCAACCGGGGGACATGTGCAATCATAAACATTGGTAATGTGAACAGCCACAGCAGGAAAGTCTTTACGAATTTTACATTTAGATAGATTGGCCAATGCAGGCCAAAAGACCAGATAAAATCATTGCAAAAAACTTGCAGAAAGTATCGTGAATGATCTTAAAAACTAAACAGTACAAAAAAAATATATTTTTACAAATTCAATGTTAAGGTATAGCTTGATAGAGGTATGGTCAAAAGTAAAATTGGAAAATGTCTTCCCTGTCTTCACTCAATAAACTGAACATATTGATTTCATACACTTATAATTTCATGTGCGATGATTCCAATACTTTCCCAAACTGATATTTCATCGATGAAAAGGGTATCCTTGTTTATCATCTTACCATAGATCTCAAAAGAGATTTAAAACCAAATAAAGCGTCTGTTGTTGACGAAAAAATAGAGTAAGTCACAATGACAAACCAACATAGACAATCTATTACGAATTTGAAACAATGTGAGTTATTGTCAAAAAATCACACTTGGCCAAATTGCAAAAAAAAAAAAAAGTTCGATACGTTATGTATTGATTGGGAAAATGTTCTTTCAGTAATGTCCCACATTTTTCTTTTTTATTTCTGTTGTTTGAGGTACGTGAGGTACGTCTTTCACCTTTGTTGCTGTTTTTGCCATTGTTTAGTTCCTTAGATAAACGAAACTGAACGCATACGTTGCCTATCAATATACATTCTACAATAAAAGTAGCTTTTTATTCAGACTAGAGTTGTTTACTTTTGAATACGGATGACGAGTTGAAAGTACCCACTTCAAATATACCCAAGGTTCCCGAATTCCACCAAGATTTTATCATCATACAGTATCTCTTCGTCATGATTTCCCCCCTTGGTTTGATTATCGCACCTGTGAAATGTTGTTCCTATGGCAACTGAATATCACCTGTTTGAGAAGCATGTCGTATTTGATATACATACTTGAAACGACAGAAATGTTTCCATTCTACGAAAAAAAACGAATCAATTCTCAAAAAATATAGTAATTAATGTATACACACGCATATGCATATCTATATATATATATATATATATATATATATATATATATATATATATATATATATATATATATATGTATATATATATATAAATATATATATATACACATTGTGTGTGTGTGCATGCATGCGTGTGTGTGTGTGTGTGTGTGTGTGTGTGTGTGTGTGTGTGTGTGCAATGCTATCATTGAATAATGAAGCCCCAAGCAAAATATATACATGGACAACGAAAGTTACAATTGACCCTTGAAAAATTCTCATGGCGTTTTCTTACGGTAATAATTGCTGAATAACCTTAAACCTTATCACGCTTTGGGATACGTGTATGAATTTCAATACAGATAAGACTTTTAATGGATATAAGGAGTATTTTGTCAATAATTAATTTCTTATGCAGTATTTCAGTAAACAGCGATATACACATATAACAACTATATCTATAATAATGTTTATCCGAATATTGCTTGCATATATATTAGTGTTGAATGAAAAAGATGTTTTTATTGTATATTTAAACGATTTTCCCTTGTGCATAGCACTACACTGTTCCTCTGGAGAGTAACAATTTCGTAGATGAGAATATATCCTGATAACCGTTTGAAACATTTCGACCTTTCACTGATCATTGCTCTCTTATTTCTTAAAATAAAATAATCTTGCAGTATTTCAGATATTTTGTGGATTTTTACATCAAGATTGTGTGTGTGAGTGTGTGTGTGTGTGTGTGCGTGTGTGTGTGCATGTGTGTGTGTATGTGTGTGAAAATGTCGACACGATTGATAAGAGATAAGCTGAGAGGGCATGCATTCTCCAAGTCAGGTCCATATTATTTTACTGACTTACAAAATTCTTCCAGATGCATGACTCAAGATTAATCAAATACACCCCAAATTCTATTGCTATTTCAGCTGACAAAAATGTCATCTCTGTTCATAAACTTACCAACAGTGTTGAATCTTTGAGAATATGAGACATATTGAGATTATGAGGAACATGTCCATCCCCTTTCTGTACGAACGCGTCAAAGTCATTTGAATAGTGTATATTTCTTAAATGTTCTGCCTTACACTCACCATGCAAAGTCAATGTCAAAGAACGGTCCTAAGTGCCAAAATCTGAAAATGCAAGACTAACTATGTGTTATTGCAGGGTTAACTAATCTATCGGCCTTCCAATCATTCCCAATTTATATACTTCCACGCACATGCCATTGTAATTATAACCCTAATATTCCCGATTTAACCGTGGCATCATAACATAATTTGAACGTTAAAAAGTCTTTGATTATTAAAAAATGGATCTTCAAATGGGCAAACGCGTTGAGAGTAAATCAAGTCCTGTATTTCCTTATTGACTTCATCTCACAGGACAGATCTACGGTCGAGGTTGAAGAAGTGTCAAAATAACGCACTTCGTTGTATTCAAATTGTCATTTTTTTTTTGCTTTTGCAATCTATACCCAAATCCTCTGAGAATAGCATAAAATCGACCTCATTTTCTTCCAGATTGAACTTTGAAAAAAATTGGATGCTCATTACATAAATCTTGGATTTCACAAAGGAAGTTGTTGTGCACAGCTGCTGAAGTATTGTGAGACTCACAACCAAGTTAAAGACACAATCCTCAAGAAATCATTTCATAACAAAGTTTGAAATATCACCCATCATCGCAAAAAAACAAACACTGTATCCAAACACACTTGGTGGGAGTCCAAAAATGTATGGCTTACTTTATAACATCGAAGAGACGAATAATCTTATGAGCACAGCATTTACTTATAGATTTACATATTTCGTAGCTTTCAAAGTTTCACAGATAATTTTTTTTCTGAAAGCTCCTTCCTAACACATTCTCAGCTTACCGGCATAAAGTCACCATCAGTCAAAAAAGCCGAAACTTTAAAAATAAAGCAAATCCATTTTTCTAATGATTTTGCTTCATAACACAGATCTATATTTGAGAGTATAGATGTGTGGACGTAAAACATATGGCAGTTCATAAAAACTTCAAGATAACATTCCACTACAGTTTTGGGTTTCATACTTTTATGCCAAAAAAATAACACCTAGAAAGAAAATAATCATGTTGTCTGTTGACAACATGTATATTGATTGAGTTGTACACTGGATGACAGAATGAAAAGCCAACGGGAGTAATTGATATTTCAATTGTTTTTTTTTTCCTTTTTCGACTGTTCAAGAATTCTAACATTCAAGTGATTATGTCAGGTTATTACATATAATGTCCTTTTTTTTTCAAATGAAAGATAATTCAAAAAACAAAACTGAAATATTTGTCAACGGTTATTATTCATTGAAATATCTATTGTTTTATTTTTCATCAAATCATCTTTCATGAAATCATCTTTCATGAAATATCCCAAAAGCTACATGAGATAGCAGTACCCACCTAAGCCCTATTTGCTGTGTTGCATTTACAACTTTCATTTGGCAAAATCACTGGTCGATTTGTTTACCCTATCCTATATTCTATTAAAATGCAATTCAAAGGCTTGCATTTATACATCTCAAGTTTTTCTGAAGTTCCAGGTAAATTTCCAATCAAATCTCCTCGTATTCTTATATTTGCAAGGTCTCAGTTCTCCCAGATTATTGTTTCTGCGCTTAAAAATCATGTTTTCTCTTTTGATTTTGCAATTTATTGTCACAATTGTACCTCAGCATCACGAAAGGTCGACTTATTTTCCTGAAAAATGAACATAAAGAGGATTAGAGTCAAACATATATTTTATATCAACCATGAATTTCACGAAAGTTTTTAATCGAAAAAAATACATAAATAAATATATATATATATATATATATATATATATATATATATATATATATATATATATATATATATATATATATATACAATTTAACTAATCTGCAAAACCCTTTCTTTCAAATTCTACAATGTTTTTGCCAAGCTTATGCTGGGAATCTTTGCATCCAAATAGATGTTCAGCACGTTTTGTGAGGGCATCAGAGGATTAAAATCTAATTGCATCTAGATTCTGCTTGTTGATTCAGAACAGGTAAGACGTTTGTCGCAAAATGTGTTTCGTATTCAAATTTTATCACTTTTGGACTAAGACAAGAATTAATCATCATTTCTCGGGTTCCAACTCAATTCAGTTCTTCGACTATAGCAGTTGGAAGGGAAGGAGTTTGAGGTCAGAAAAAGCTGATGTAAATCCTCCATGTTTGTTTGTCTGCAGTCTGTAGAGTCTTTGCATTCTATTATCTGTCCATCTCGTAGCTTTCTCAAACAACCCAACCTAGAATGTTAACCTGCATGACAGTATAAATTTGCACGGGATTTTTCTCAGGCATTTCTTTTTGAATAGCAGCCAATTAAACAGACATAACTAAGGAGTTGTTACAAAAATAACTTTTGTCTATCTTTCTTTTTCTCCCCATGTTCCCTCATGTTGTAATCTTTCTCTCTATCTCTCTCTCACTCTCTCTCTCTCTCTCTCTCTCACTGTCTCTTTCCCATTTGATGATTTTTTGTAATCTTTTGCTTTTACCTCTCACTTTTTTCAGCCTTTCTCACTTTTTAATTTTAAACTAAGTTTCCTTTCTGACTTCTTGTTAATTCTTCCCCTTATCGCTGTTGCAATCTATTTGGCCCACTTCATTAGTTTACTGAACTCCTTACTCCGACTGGCACAATGCCACAGAAGTCTAGAAGCCCAGTGCTGCCTCTGTCCCTCGGGATGCGTGGAGCCAGGTGCTATAATGGTATAATTAGTGGTTATCAGACGGACTTTAATCTGTGAATTCAGGTAACCTTTGTCCCTGATTTGAACCAAAGTACCTAGAATGAAAAAATCAAAATAATTTTGACTTTTTCTTCCCTCTTTAACTAACATCCAAATAAAGAAAGTTATCATCGAGAGTTTAAGTTTTGTTGGGAGTTTTTTTCACTTTGTTTCATATACCAGAAGTTGTGGACTTTGACTGTGAAATCAGAGTTACAAGTCACTTAAATGAGGGTCATTTGGAAAATAGATTGTGTTCCATATACCCTTACTGTTTTATCCACAAACCAGGGCTGATAGTCTCTTTGTTCTTTCAAAACATTCATGAGTCTGATTTTTCCAAACAATTCAATGTTTGCGTAAAACATATGTAGTAGATTGGAACTTTAATAAAGCTCAATACCATTCTATTTTATCCATATAGTGTTTAATGTTGAGGACATACGCATAGATTGAATGTACTAAACAAAATCGATTGAAAAGTAAGTACGTAAAATCCTCACTCTGGAATTGCCCCCAAACATAACTGCCTAAGATCAACGTATCATTTTACTCATTACTGGCCCCATTTTTTATGTGTGGAATGGACTTAAAAATGAGAGCAGCTTAAGTAGCAGCACTCCCCCAACTTGCGGTAATTTATCTATTTTGGAAAAACATATTGATTCATGTCTCCTCCAAAAACATTTCTGAAAATTGAACACAAAATGTTTCAGCCCAAGGTTGGAACTTGTCTTGTCGACTATTTATCGTGATATTCCCCATCTGCAGATCTTTAGAAGAGGTGTTCAGTTAAGGCTAAAACGATCAATTCCGTATCAAATTCTTTATACCCCTTAAAGGTACCTTGAAAATATCAATTGCGACACTGAAATCTGAGTAATGTTTCACTGCGAGACGAATGAACCGTCACTATCATGAATCGTCTACATTCTAAGAGGAGTTACTTTGTCTTTTCATATTTACATCTCCCTGATACTAAATCATTAGTTCTCCCAAATATAGTTGCATTCAAATTATCTCATTATTGACGAGCGATCTCAAAGTAATTTCTTGACAATCAGTTCTTTTTTCACTAGAATATAACTATTGGGAATTATGGAGGGAAAAAATGTTGCTACTATTTTAGAATTTTTCCCAATTTCAATCATTCATTTTTTTTCCAATTGTCAAGCGCTACATTCGAATTCCTTTTGATGTTCCATTATCGGGAAGGTGACTTGAATAGAACTTTTTAAAAAAAAGTGTCATACGAATGGTGAATAATCATATATCTTATAATCTTTGTAAATTTTATAGGTATATATCATTTGCTATTCAATTTTGTTGAATTTTGTTTGTGAAATGAGATATCTAAATTCTTTTGGGAGTCTAGGAGAAGTTGGAAAGATTGTAAAAAATAAATTAGAGGACAAAAGATATTTGAACGATGTCCGTATCATTGAAAGTTTCCCGAGAGCCGATCATCAACTTGGCTAATACGCTTTAATGACGATGCTTTATTTGTACTAATATTCGATTATATACGTGGTCAATTAGTGATATTCCAGCTTAGAAGGTTCTGATGCTGATATTTAGGGTTGTGGCGTATTTTATCTGATAAAAGCTGTCGGCAGAACTGTTGATTAACAATATATACTTGACCTAAAATGCAATTGCCCAACAGTTTTTTTTATAAACAACATTTGAGTTATGTAACATTGTTACTGCATTCTTTGACTCCTGTTTTGGATTTCATCTATGTTTAGTCTATAAAAACCCTTGCGATAGTTACATCAGCAAAACGATTTACGACATTAAATGGAACAAATGTTGGAATATTACAGCCGTTTCAATATCATGACAGATACAGTCTTAGAACTGAATTGAATAAACCAATTCATCAAATGGACGGACACCAACGCTTTCCAACCTGTTACGAAGAATAATGTAATCATATCCATTTTTTCCAACATTATTCAACCCCCAAAAGGATTTTTTGCAATCCTGACGGACACACACTTTGCTTTTGCTTACGAATCACTTCAATTTAAAAGGTATAAACATTCTGAGAGAAAAAGAAATATTTCTTTCAGTGTTTATGAAATTAAGTAATTCTTTCTCATTTTCCCTTGATTCTCAAATTCAGTTACAACTGCACCAAATGCTATTTTTTGATATTTTCGAGCAACTGATAAATATTTATATATCTCTGCAGGATTAGATTTAATACTCTGCCATCGTTGACTATTTTTTAAAAAGATTGCTTTTGTATTGAGTCTGTACACACGTACATAAACGAGATCTTTCCAGAAAGGGAGCAGCTATTTTGGATATCTCAAAACCTAGTTTCGCAGCCTTAATGTAATCCAACAACTTATCAGCAGGGGCGAACTCAGCATATGTGATCAGACATAACCCCATTCACTTACTTAGTTGTCAATAAGTGAGATTTTGTTGAACCATTACATTAACACTGACCGAGCATCTCTTTTGTTACAGCCAGACCCTTACATCTAAGATTTGACTTCTGCAACTTTCAGCTTTGTTTTCAGATGAATTCCGGTGGGTTTTCGATGCAAGTGAAGTCAATACCAGCAAAAAAGTTTTTTCGTACTTTAAACTCATTCCACAAGTCAAACTAGGTTACCCTCTCAGATTTTGTTCAATGGCAAAAAAATGTATTCGAAAATTTGAAAAACAACGTTATTCGAAAAAGCTCACGTGAAAATTTTACCATATTTGTTTTTCTTCATCAAACTCTCGATTTTACGCCGAGGTCTGAACTATGTAAATGGTTAATAGTTGCATGAATTCAGCAGTTTTATCCAAGTTTTTTTTGCAAACAAACTTACACATATATCTGTATTTTTTGGCACAATGTATAAGTCACTTTGTGACAGTAATGTAAAATTTCTATCCACACCCACAAGGATTCTGTAAATGAGATTGACACGATATACAAAAACTCTGTCAAACAGCGACAGTGTGCTTATGAAGCCTAGATTCGAGGAAATGGGTCAGCCTGTGAGCTGACAAAGTTTTATTACCTGATAACTTCACAGAACCCCCTTTAAAAGTTAAAACGAAACAACAACGAAAAAAAGGGAAAAAAAGAAAAAAATAACATAAAAAAACGCCCTGCAATACTACTGGATTTTTTGAAATATTTGGATCAACGGTAAAAAAAAAATGTGTCATCGTCTACATGATCAAATGAGGACATAAAAATAGGTAATTTGAAAGAGATTTTATAATTGTACACATTTCAAACAATTACTCTGACCATCTAATTACAGAAGTAATTTGGATTAATAGATTGATGAGTGGGAACAAAACTCTGAGTGATTTACTTTGCATTTTGCCATACTGTCGGGATGATTTTGTCACAAAGTGTGCTTCATTTTTTATTTGTAATTTGGTTAGTTGGCTATTTTTAGAAATGGGAGCACAGAAGATCCACTCACTATGAATGATTATCATGTTGCCTTAATCATTAGTTTTAATGCTGGAAATGTTGAGTTTTGAATATTGCAGGTTATAAAGAAGGGCAAATTCAGCAAAATATATAACTTTTAGAATTTCAAGAATTCTCTTTTCCAAGCGATACAGGCCTTATGATTCCTGCATAATTTCGGTATAAGTTTAAATGTGATTTTCTTCAATAAAATGTCTGAGGGAGATTTGGAGAGGTCTAGCTGATTTGATGCAGATGTGGGGTAGGATAGATGCATGGGACCCAAAAAGGGAGGAGAGAGAAAAACATCCTGTTTTTTCCGATGAGAAAATTACTGATTCTCTTTTTATATCACGGAATTTTGCTGTATTGTTACTTTTATAATTTGTACAAAATTTTTGTAGCTGGGAGAATAAAACAAAAACGTTCGATTGTTATAAAATGTGTATATATTGTCACTTTACTTCAAAGACACCATAATACTGGAAACATTTTATCTTGGATAGTAGCGGGGTGCTATTTCCCCCCTCCTAAGCCCTATTATACGCGGAATCTTTTTCCTTCTTTTTGACCAATAAAAAACAAACAGATAACAATCATTTCGACTTCTATCCTTCCATTCATTTTAACAGCCGTTACACAGGCAGGGTAATAGCCAAAACATGATAACGTTGAACACATTTTTCTAGACAGACTCCACTCTCTGAATGACCGTATATAATTGAAACTAGTATTATGGCGCTGGGCAGACTTACTGATCCAACTAATCGTCGACCCACCGTGTTTTTTTTGTGTGAAAGTCATAAAAGGGAATTGTTGCTAACTCTCTTTGCAGAGATAAGGGAAACGGAGAAATTGATTTGATGATAGCCAGATATATTACTTTCGATAAAAATTATCACGAATTGAAAGCTGTAAATGGATTCAAGAGTCAGAAATACTATTTTATTTCAGTTAGTCTGATGCATCCTTCCCACCAATCACATTTTGTTTCATTCCTTCCGCTCCATTCACCAATCTTTCTTTTTTTTTTTGCTTCATGTCATTCCACCATTTCTTTTCTTTAGTAAATGAGTTCCTGTGTTTCTCTGTCTCTATCTCTGTGTGTCTCTCTCTCAATTCAATAATCTCTCTCTCATATATATATATATATATATATATATATATATATATATATATATATATATATATATACTGACAATTATCATTTAAGATGTCTCTCATTCTTTCACTTATTCTTTGTTTAGTATTTATTCTTTTTTGTCCTTTTATTCCCTTGTCTTTGCTTTTTGTCGGTTATTTTATTTGTATTCTTCTTTCTCGACCTCCCCCAGAGTATTCATTTTCCTTTTCCTTCTTTTTATCGTTTCTGAACCATTATCTCCTCGTCCTCGTCCTCGTCCTTGTCCTCCTCTTCCTCCTCCCCATCCTCCCCACCCTCCTCCTCCTACTACTACCATCTGATACAATTTCGTATTTTGGAAAAGTAAACAATCTTGATCACATAATGAAAGATCTTTGAAAAAAAATGTTATTCGGTTATCTATGATTCCATTGGTACAAGATGAAATTTGTCCATGTTGATTACTGATGAAAGAAGTGACAAGACAAAATGATGGAAAACTTTCAAAATTGATGCAATTAACTGTATTCAACCCTAACGATAACTTCTTCCCCAAAAATAATGAATCTTATCATATGTTGATCTAGGAAGAAACGAAGTAAATCATAAGGAATATCTCATTATGCCTTCATAATGTTTCTGTTAGAGAGTTTACAGTAGGACTGCAACATCAGTCAAGTTTATTTCTCAGTGCAACAGCCTACATTTGATTCTAAGAGCTAAGTTCACAAATTAATCTCAAAGACTGATACTGTTTTAGCGAACTTCACCCTCAGTGAATTCTCTGTAATTATAGATGGCACAATGAAAAGGACTGAGGTTGCCAATGTTTTATACTGTATTAGACAAACTTTAAAATGCCATCTTCCGAAAAACATTTCCTTTATGCTTACTTGGAAAGTCGATAAATGGTGTTCATATTTCTCTAAAGGCACCAAGTGTGGCATTTGCTGCAAGCAGATATGTTGAATATTTTCAAGTATTAAAACTGAATGAGAATAATCATTGATACTGGCATATTGTAACTTCTGCGTAATTCACATGATCTTTATCGAGTTTTCTGCACGTATGGCTGTGTAGCAGACTAAGGTCAGTAAGTCGTCCCCTTTCATCTTCAATGTGCTGCTCATTTATACATACAGAAAGTGAATGCATATAGTGTAAGCCAGGATAAGAACTCAGCTCGCCGATTCAGTGATGCTAACAGCTTGGTTACAGACACTTTCAATGGTAATAATCGAAATAGAATACGGATATATAATAAGAAATAATTATAAAAACGATTCATCTTTTTTCTTCCCCGATCATCTTACAGGCAAATAGCCTTACAAAATTACGTTATCTTTAGTTTGGGCAAGAACCTTTTGCAAGAGTAAGGTCACAGTTTTTAAAATTATAAAGTTCTTCAAGCTTCTTTACTAAACAATCCGACGATTACATATTGATATCTTATTGGAAATATGACAGAAATACAATTTACTAATATAATCGGGAAAAAAGTTTTGTTTTGTTCCTAGATTACTCTGAAGGAGTTTTCAATCATTTTACCTCTGATTTTTTTTAAAAAATTTGACCTTTTAAATTTGTACTAAAACGAACTCCCAATTTGATACAACTATTTACTCTTTCAGGGCATATTATCCGGACAATGATCACGTGACTATGATTTTGCTACTGGCATTTTTCTCTCAGTGAATTGTGTTTTCAACCCATGTTTCGCTCTTGAAAATGTAAATTATGCTAGATGTCAGAGCATTGATCTCTCATGCCACGCCATTGAACTGTGAAAGCAATGTTAAATTCATGCCTACACCTTCCCAATCTTCGTTTGATGCACCGAGTAAGTTTCATTATTACCCCCACTTTATACATATGCTTCCGTTCATGCCAAAATAAATAAATACTTATCTTATTTTATTCTTTTCAACACGCACTGATATTCAGATCGCTGTGCCTAAACACATACTAACGACAAGCGTGAAAGTCTAATGATGAACATGCTCTATAGGAACCAAAATTCAATTATGCCTTTTTGAAGTGGTGTATAGGTGTTTTTAAAATAACGTAGGCTCATCTTCTCAAAATGTTGCTTGATCGAGTTAAGTATGGTCTAGGTATTCAATATGGTGTAAGAGTTTGCACGTAAAATCCATTACTACAGAATATTTATGTATTGTTAAGAATTGGACTCGGAATTATTCCCCCCCCCCACCAAAAGCAAACAACTTGTGAAATGGGGAAGTTTGAAACTAATTCATATGCTAATTTACGATAAGGTCTGTGGTCACGAGTTTTTTCCTCCTAAATCTCTCTCTTGCCTCCAAATATGATATACTGAGACTACGTCGTGAGCACTAAGGTACTCAGTTTTATTTATATCCAACGTGATATGTTTCTTGTGGGAGGTCTGTTGCTCGAATTACCACGTACGCACTCGGTAACCATCAAAGGACGCATCTGTCAAACATTATAACCTGAAATCGACGAATACAAACTTCTCCTATCATTATATGGAATTCCCAAATATTCATAGTTATCATGCTATAAAAGCAGGATAACAGGTTATTTATTAAGATGTTTATTTTTGTTTGAAGTCGATATTTGGATAATCCCAACTATGAATCTTATACAAATATTCCTATTGGCTTTGTTCTTGTATATGTCAGTAGCCTTTAACCATCTCTCATTAAATCTTTCATAAAGATTCACTACCTTCACTAGCATGGAACAGACTGGCATCACTTGTGGGCTATCGAAAGAATTATGAGTCGGGTTGGGGAATACACGTGTCTTCGAATGTTAGGAAGGCAAAGGTTCGAACGTATACTTTGATTTATGACAATGATTCGTACGAGATACAAAACTATTTCAGGTTCTCCCTGTACGCACGCACGCACACACACACGCACACACACGCACGCACACACATGCACACAAACACATATACACAGACACACGCATGTGCGCACGCACACAGACACACACACACACACATACGCACAAGCACGTAGATGATCCGTCACCAATCAATGAGGATGTTATTCAAGTCGACAAACATTGCGAAACATTTATCAAATTCATCCAATCTTGACTTATCCTCATATAATCGTTATGATGCCGTTTATAATATCATTTTTATTCCTTCTTTATTTCACAGTAACTCGTAATTTCAGAATTTATATCATCTCTTCAGCGCATTAGGCAGGAATGAATGAAATCAAAGTGTCGCGAGAATAAACAAAATCATACAATCATACGAATCGTAAAGCAACTGCTACGAAAATGACATTGCCAATTCTATAATACACATCGATTCAAATATAGTCACTAGTAAACATTTTCCTTTTTGTTTGATCTCCAAATTGTCCTTTTTCGGATATAACAACAGAATCATTTCACGTGTTTGAAGTCATTGTTTTCCTTTCTGGTTTCCTGACCTCAGATTTGTTCAAATGAAAGCAAGAATTGTAATTGTTTGTAAAAGCAAAATACAGCGAGCAGCACTCAGGGGGGGGGGGGGACAAAAAATGTAACTTCCATATAATTGGTTAACAAAAAAGAACCATAATTCTAATGTTTCATTCATGACTTTGTTAACTGAATGGAGCAAGTGGATTTAGCATGACCAATTCAAATAACTTTTTTTCGTACTTGTTTACTCTTTGATACTAGTGCTAAATCAAAACCAAATTGGATGTCTGATTGAAAAGATATTACATACAAAATCACAAATGCCACTGCTACCGAACACATGGCACGCCTATCGATGAATCACCTGGTGGTTTAAATGAGTAATCACAGGCATTCTAACATCTTTTTGACTTACATATGGAACCGAATATCAAATATCATTACGCATTGTTCATTATAGATGTAAATGGATTTAGTTAACTTTTGCAGCTTGGAATTCCTACCAAAATGACTGATTCCAAATACTGATGACAACAGCGTAGTCTATTCTATTAATGAAAATGATTTTTCTGCCTTTTTATATATTTCAGGGGATGTTGTCATATTATTAGTGTGAGCTTGTCAAAGGTTAATTATACATGGATCTTCATTCAATCGAACAAACCACCTAGAAGAAACTTGAGATTTTCCCAGCATATTGAGTTTATACGTTCTTTCAGGTTTTTCCATTTTTTTTATACGTAATCTTCATTTTTATTTTTTTTCACTCTTGATCTACTATTTCATTAATTGTTCTATCTGCTACGATTCGAGTCATGTATATTTCATCTGTTTTATTGATTGTTTTATTTGTGGTGGTAATTGACCGTAGGTGGAACTCTCCGGTAACTGATTATGAATACCAGCATTTACTGGATCTAGTGCAGACTTAAGAGATTTTACGGCAAATAAAACTTCTAAAGTCCAATTCCTCGTCATACTCAGCTTGGACAAGGTGACTTAGGCTCTAGTTGCTTGCAAACAGAATCATTTCCACCTTTCTTCACAATGATTGCAAGCTTTCTCAAAACAAGTCATACCTAAACGTGCAATGCCAAACTGAAGACTTGTTGACTTATCGACACATTCATATACTTTGTTTGTAGCAATTATGATTTTTTTCAAAACATAATTTGTTGGAGCCATACTCACACATACACACATACATATGTGCATATGGTGAACTATCAATTGAAATGACATGAAAGGTGAATCATACTTATTTGTTACACTCACCAACCCCTCTTCGTTGTAAACGTTTTTTTCAGTAACATACGTGATTAAATATGTTATAAATTCGTACCATGAAATTTCATCAATAAATGATACACATAAAGCCTTATATAACATAAGAAACTACATGTATGGCATGGACTATATTTCAAGAAAAGAAGTTGGAGTTTGATCTACATTGCTAGGGTGCCATTTTAATATAACGGTTTTGTTTTTAAAATCCCCTAAACAATAACTGTTCAGCAACTGATGATCTAAAAAAGACACATTCTATACATTGCACCATTTTAACAAAGTATATGAAGAGTAAGGATAGGAAATACAGGAAGTAACACATAAAAGGAATTATAAATCAATGATTCTTCTTAGATGTATTTACAACTGTACAGTCTTTCAAAATATCTATACTATATGTATCGATTCATGTGGCTGGATCTATTTTCCTGTGAAAAAAAAATGAGACAAATTTTAGTGAATATTGAACCTTCTTCAGAATAAGTAATTGAGAAACCTTTTCTTTTCTACGGATAAAATCTGTCAACATACTGGACTTCTTTCCGATTCATTTGACATCAATGTTATGATTGTCATAATTAATAATCCTTTCAACTCATTTATTCATACCATAGCTAACTCCAAATCATTGTTGTTTTTTTTCCACTCTTTCTCTGAACTAAGCTTCACTTTCCGTCTTTTTTCTCTCCACCCTTCTTTATTCCTTCTTTTTCTCCTCTCTTCCTACCTTTCTGATAACCTTATCAGTTATTATGTTTTTGCTTCTCCCTTTTATTCACCTCCGTCCTTCTTACCTTCCTTTCTCTCTTCTATTTGTCTTTTCCTCTTCATTCTTCCACTTTTTTCTTTCTTTTTTCCTCCCTAATTCTCTCTTTCTCTTCGTTCTTTTGTCTCTCCCTTATATACCACCCAATCCTATCTTTCTCTACCTCTGTCTTTTTTTCAGAAAATTTTATCAGCTACTCCAGTACTAAATTAGTCGATGTGTGTTCCTAACAATCTTAAATGACGATAAAAATAGCACCAATATGTTCACTAATGTATTTTTTAATAACAGTCTAATAAAGCCGCTATTCTTATTTATTTCTAATTCATCTTGACGATCAGACATTTGTCTTTTCAAATATTAATTATTTTGTATATTCTGCTCTCATTAAGTGAGCAACGTGTATATTACGAATAAGGAGATCTTCTTTTTCATATCCCCTATTTGACTACATTCCTACATTAGTCACTAGCTTTTCCCACATCAGTAGAAATTATTTTTTGACAATAACACCATTCTTTTTACCGATGTAAAAAGTGGTATTAAATATATGTATTTTCTAAATAGATCAAATGCTATCTGATTGCAATCCATTTATCATATCGTCTTTTTGTTTTTTTGTTGTTATTTTATTAACAGCCATCGGCATGATTAGCTATTTTAGCTATTTAAATCCATCAATTCAGTATTTTACGATGTACCTTTGGATTGACTAAACATAATGCACCATTGATTATAATGCCAAATCAAATTTTATTAGCAATAATGAATAATATATTTTGTAGTCTGATTAGTGCAATTTTTTGGATGAAACATAATACTATATAATTAGATAAAACTTCCTGCTTTTGCATTGGGAATCTTGAATTGAATTTAGCTACAGATTTACTCTCCGATGCGTGCATGGTCGTTACCATGGTACAGCACAAATGTAACCTCTTATTTTTTACGGGTTCTATGCTAGCGTATAAGAATTTCTCTCCGCTTTGTTTACATTTCCATTTGTCTTTTCTATCTTCTCTCGTTTTTCTACTTCACAACCTTCAACTTTCCACGTCCCAAGCTTCTTGGCTTTCAAAAAATAACATTATTACGTAGGTTTTTTGGTTAGAAAGCGTTATTTAGAAAGCGTAATTTATTCAAGCACAGGAAAAAAAGTAATCAGACAGATGCTACTCTCTGATCCTTAATAACAGTTGTACATAGAAACATGGAGATAATATTATTAACTGTTGGATAGTGCACATGTTTAATGTTACTACTGTTCAAGCATAAAAAATATACTCCCACACTGATGCATTTTATGCATTATTAGTTATCGGCGGACTCAGGTTACAATCACAAATTGCCATCTGCACTTTAGTTCTGACGTGATGACAAAGGAAACAAACAAAATGATGCAGTGGTTGCGAGATGTATTAACAGATAAGTATACATCCATTTTTTCCTCGAAAGCATCGTTAATGAAAGTGTCTCTTCGCAACGAATCGTTTGTATTTTCGGTGTCTTACCTTGTTGGATGATCAACGCCCATGTATAAAATATCAACATAATACTTGTCGTCTTTCCTGGGGGGTTGGGGTGTAAGAGCAACATTACAAACAGAATTTAATGAAGTCAGATGTGAAAGAAATGATGATCTGATGTCGATAAGGTGCAATCATCAAGATTCAGTGTGAAGTTGAATTGCTCACTTCAAATGGGGAAAATTACTGGTTATTTTCCGTACGGGATTTTATTTCATTGGGAGATGTAATTCTTATATGGAGAAAATCGTAGTAAAATCAGGAAGTGTTCGATGAATTAGCTTCTATTCATTGAGGCTTACCGCACATGATTAGATGGTGATAATTCAATTGGGTTTTACGAATATTTTCTGTTAATATTATTGTGAATTGTGATATTCAGAGAAGGGAAGTCATGAAACAATCATAAGTATCGAGTCCTTTAAATATGTTTATTTTACGCTTCTTTGCTATTAGAAAATACATCTAGGGGCGACCATGGGCAGTCAGTAAACTGAATCTTAGACTGGATATTATGTGCTCAATGGAAGCGTATATGAGCTTTGGAAAGCAAAAATTGAAATTTTTCCAACACATAATTTATTCACGAGTTAGCCATACTTGTTAAACAGTATAAATGAATTTCTGAATCAGCTTGAGTCGACGATGAAGGGAATGGAAGATCTTTAATCTTAAATGACGATGGGATTTTTTTAAATTTTTACTTTTGTAGTCAGTTTATAGTGGAATATTTGGTGGGGAGAAGTTGGGTTTGAAAGGAGATAGATAAATGTTTCTGCATGTGACAAACAATCCCGTCTTGATCCAACGAATATTCATAAAAAAAATGAACTGAATTTGTTTGGAGGATGACTAAACAATGTGCTGCATGTAGCAAAATAAGTTATAGTCTGCATGTATCCAAATCAAGAGAAGACATTGCATACATAGAATAACTATGACTAATGGCTGCATTTAGGAGGGAATGCAATGCAGTGGAATAACCAATCCTTGGACAGAGCATGGATTTGCCCTGCAACATTTGATTTGATTGTTGAATTGTTGTTGGAACTTCCCGTTCTGCTCAACACATTCAACGAATGTTACACTAACAGGTTACCGTCGGGCTGTGATAATTAAATAACAATCGAATTCCACACCAAAGATATATTCAATGGAGGAGAGTTCGAAATATAAACGTTAAGGGGATATTCTTGATCTGCCGTCAAATACTCTACCACTAAGCTAAATTCCAAAACTTCATATAAAGGTCAACTGCTGTTTCTGAATAATTAATATCTACCGAAAAAAATAAGCCAATGTTTGAAACTTTCTTATCGTCATTATTGGGTCGATGGAA
Source organism: Thysanoteuthis rhombus (assembly GCA_963457665.1). Taxonomy (NCBI): domain Eukaryota; kingdom Metazoa; phylum Mollusca; class Cephalopoda; order Oegopsida; family Thysanoteuthidae; genus Thysanoteuthis; species Thysanoteuthis major. The sequence continues at coordinate 10,691,673 of OY735218.1, forward strand.
CAGGCTGTGGAAAGAAAGTAGCGATGTTTTGCCCAGGACCTTCCATGTCATCTGCTAGCCGAGATTTTCAGGTGGTGAAGACACTGCATTATTGCTATATGAACCAAAGTTCAAATCCTTGTCACAGAAGTCAGGGGTATGTTTATCGATTACTTCATTTGGAAACTACAAATAATGAGTTGTGTTTATGGATGTATTTTACATGTTTTATTCCTTCGTTTAATGAATGATAAAAGAGTGTGGAACGATCTGGCATGTGCAGAAATAATGTTACAAATTGTCTCGTTTGTTTTTTGTTTTTTTTCTATTTTCCATAAATTTTTATTGGATTCAAAATTGATGAGGTAAAAAATCTTTAGAACAAAATTGTTGGGGACAGAATTCCAATTCAAAATCTGAAAACATCAGTATTAAGAGAATATAGCGTGCATCCTGGAATCAGTCGGAAAATTTTCTCGGATTCATAATTGGAAATGGCCATTAATATGATATTTATATTGAATTGGTGTCACGTTGGGAAAATGTTTCGGTCTTGTCGCAATCCAGGAAAAAAACATAAGCACTGATGGAGCTTAAAAGTATTTTTGCAGCAGTTTAGGGTGATAAATTATGTATCTTTATGTTTTCATTTTCAATCATTCTGAAAAAATATGACTCACGTATGGATACTGTTGGGAAAAGGAGTTCGTGAGCTTTTGCAAGAGAGAGAAAATTCTATGTAGGGACAATGAAAAGTAATTAAAAAGTTGGAAATGGAACTACGCCGAAAAAAAATCATTTTGGATACATAGATAGATAGACAGAAAGATAGATGGATAGATGTATAGAAGTTTTATTTAATTCAAGTATTACTACTTTTCTTCCATGTTGTCTCAGTTATTACCTATACTTGATGCATTGCGATCCTTTGTGCACAGAGAGGCGTCCTTCAGAAGCTAGACTTCGCTTAGGTGGGAGCAGTTTTTAAAGATATATTTGCTTAACAGAGCTAATTTCACTTCAACAGGGACGGAACAAATAATTCAATTATTTTCCTACTATTCACAAATGTTCCATTCAGGATATCAATTTTCATATATTCTAAAGATCTCATCTGAACTGGAAATTCCCCTTTTAGGCTTACAATCCCTAACTTATTGCTAACGCATTCTTCTTGGATGATGTTATGTATTGAACTGAATTAAACTGTCTAGAAGATAAAAATTGAAAAGAGTGTAGAACCTGGTTGAGATATAAGTATAAAAGTAAACCTGCAGGTGCTTATAGATTCACTAAATCGTGACTTTGAAAATACGTCGGTTGGAAAGAAAATTTGAGTGGCAGAGAGACAAAAGCTGCAAAGATAATTCTCGAAAAGCTGAGGTCTACATTGCTTACTGTTAAAGTGCATTTTCTCGAATACGTTTTACAGTAAAGAAAAAAAAAACAAATCAGAAAGATAATGGGCAAATATTTGGGGAAAAGTGTCAGGATAGTCTTTAGGGATCAGAGGTCTACGATAAATTCACTGAATGTGATTTTAAGAAGTATTCCACTGTAAAAGAAATTAAAATGTTTGAAAGATTTTTGGGTAAAAAGCCAAACGAAGTTCGTTGATGTAACGCTTGGGAGCAGATGTCATCAATTTTGATTTTTTTTTTGATTATGTGTCATCCATTTATTTTAAACATACGTGGGTGTACATTCACTATGTCAAAAGCAACTACAACAGAATTTGTTTTTGTTAACTCGTCAAGTTACGAACAAGTTCTACATTAACGTTATCCAGTTGTACATAATTATACACTCTTTGAAAACCTCGAATCATATATATATATATATATATGTATATATAATCACCTCATTGTGACATTTAATTTTGTTGTGTTTCAACAGATTATTGCATGAGTTGATTAGTTCAAATTATGAACGGAAGGGGAAAAATTGCGCATCTGCAAAATGATCTTTCTGTAAGAATTCCGAATTTCATGCAAAAAATTACATTCAGTAAATAATCCCCTGGTAAATTTTACAGATAAATTTGTATTTCTAAGATGACTGTTCTTTCAAGAAATAACTACTGAATATATGTATCCATGGAGTTTTAAACAGTGGGAATATAATTTATTTTTTTCTACCATCAGAATTGTAAAACTGATTAGAAGACTTCACCGTTAGAGTAAAAGACACACACACACACAAAAAGGAAACTCACTATCCGTTATATAAGTAGATAGGATAAAATATCATTTTTTTGTCAAGAATTTACTTACGTTTTATATGATGAGCAACAATCTCAATCGTGGTTTATGTGAAGTAGCTACTCAGCCCACCCAACACCACAAAAACGCTAGCTGTGTTTTTAGTTCTGTTTAAATTTACATTACCTCTGCAAGAATCACCGCTCGGGAGCATTTTTGTTTAATTTGACGATACATAATCCTTTGAGGGGAACAAAATCCATCCACTTAAAACACTTGAAAATCTACTTTGCAAGAACAGCCAAAATATTTTATCCATAAAAAAAATTAATTGCTCAAAATTCAAACTTGCGTCGGATAAAGTCACAGAGCCAATACTTTCTGTGCTTGTCTAGTTTGTAAGGTAATTTTATCTTTTGCAAGACACAAATTAGCAACTGAACAAGGGACGTAACTCATATTCCAGCATTTCAGTCACTTAGACACAACGATCAATGAAACAAATGTCAATGCATTTAAGAAAAGGAATCATTGATGATTTCTGTTTGCTATGTTTGCTTATAAATATCAATATAAAGATTGTTGTTGCCCGTTATAGATAGTCGATGCAATAATTTATGCATGTCTTTTTTTTTTTTTGGTTTGTCATTATCGTAATGAGATATTCATAGTTCACTGAACTGTTCAATCTCTGATGCGTGACCTACCAAGCATAACTAATTTACAAGAACATATGATTAATGAATATTCAAAAATTAAACACAGTTTGGTGCTGTGCAGTTTGTATTATTACCAAGAGAAAACTTTTACGGCATACAAAGCTATTGTTTTATAGGGAACAAAAAGAGCAGATAGAGAAAGGGAAAATAGTAATGGTTATGCCTGCGTAAAGAGAAACAGAATGTTTATCATTGCATTCATTTACAATCACGTAAGCAACGATATCTAAACAAAAATACTTGAAGCGTAGCAAAATAGGGAATGTTATCATCTTGAAAAACAAGATGCAATGGTAAACTCTGCCATAAAAGTATACAAAGGAGACACGACCGAGTGATGACGTTGATACAATTCATTTTTGACTGTTTAAACAAATTTCATGAGGTAACAGTTTGCCTAAAAAAAAAAAACGAGAGATACATACCTCTTAAATCAATCAATCATATGGGATTTGAAATTTGATAACAAAAGAAAGAGGATCAACTACATTTTGAAAACACCTGTGAAAGTGGACAATGCGATGGATACAAAAACTGAAAAGACAAAAACTGCCAAAACTATGCATGAAAAAAAATGGCTGTCCATGATGATAAGCACAATAGAACGTCCCACAATGAACCTCGTGGTAAGATTCGATGTATTGGGATATGATTTATCCAAACTACGTGGAGCTAATAATCTATGAATGAAGAATTGCCAATGGACATAATACGCTGTATATTGCCACCCAATATGGATGTATGGTTCAATGGTACTTGGAAAAAATATTGAGGATTTCAATGTTAATTACCCAAAAGTCAATCATTCAAATAAGTAATTAAAAAAAAGAAAGAGGAAAAGAAAGCATACAGAACGAATATCAATAAATAAAGAGTAATATGTCCAAAAAATATCTTCCAGGCTTTTTGAATATCAATCATTGCTATTAACATTCTTCATATTGAGCTGAGGCTTTCACGAAACGAGATTAATTGGAGATTCTGTAACGGCAACTGTTTTAGGGACTGAACAACGAATCCTCGAAGTAAATCCCCTTGATTCCTCCGAATATATGTGACGTCAAAGTCGATTGTGCATTCTATAAAAGGAAAAAGTTTAATTATATGAATTATTGGGGGTTATAAGGAAGATCAGACTAATCCTTTCTTCCTAAGTGGCAATCAGTTAGAGACAGGAAGTCCAGATGTGAAATGGAGTCGTCCAATGTCTTGAAAGGGTGACAATGCAATAAGGGAGATTATTCCCAAGGTAAACAGTTGACGGTGATCCATGTATGTTTTGTTTGGCTTAGCCAGACAAAGTCGATTCCAGTAAATTCCTTGAGTAACTAATAAAAACAAATGAAAATGGATGGATAAAAGAACTTGAAAGCCCATCAAAAGTAACAATTTATCTGCTTGCAGTAAAAAAAAAACTGAACATGTTCTTTCCGTCTCCAAAAACTACTAATTTTTAAGTAAAGGTTTGGTAGAAGGAGAAAAACTCACGGCTCAAAATTGATAATCACGGATCTGTATAACAGAAATTGAATTTTACCCCGAATTAATCTGTTGATCGACTAAGCTTTACATGATTCAGCTGACTGAAGTAATTGCACATACCAAATATCTAATGAGTGTTTCAAGGAGCTCCAAGGTAAGTATGACATTTTAATCTCCAGAAAAAACTTGCACGATACGACGATTGATGATTTAAAGGAGAGTATCCCTCCATTCATAATATCTGAAAAATGTATGCTGGTTCACGGTCATTTTTTGTTCATCGTTACGCTGTGGCTCCTATGCAGATTTCAAATTCCATAGAGATGAAAGAAAAAGTGAGGTGAAAATTTCAAATGTGAAATAAATTTATATCGTTGGATCAAGCATATGTTTGCACTTCGTTGAATACCAAATTGAAAAAAGCTCATGAAAACCAAATTATTCTTACATGATTTGTGCTTCTTCGTCAAAGTAGGTAAGCTTGTAAAATTTCCTTCTTCGAAAAACTCATATTTGGCTCAACAAATGATTTTTTCTAAAAATCAATTAGGAATCCATGCTTCAATTGATGTGAAAGTTCCACCAGCTGTATCTTAATCAGGCTAACTAGTTATCAAGTACGTTAGATGATTTTTTTCTTCCTTTTTCTGCTGGTAACACTTATGTAGCTTACAGCTATATTCGAATAGCATCTCAATGATTTTTTTTTCAGTCTTAGACTCTGTTATTAAATATGCCGGACATTATGTTTAGAGACATTTACATAAGCTAACAACATTGGATCTGGTGAATGTATTTACTAAAGTTGGTCCTTTGATCAACGCAATATCTCCAAAAGTTCCTTGTGTCTGAGTCAGTCAGAGACAAATGGACAACTGATTAAATTTGGGAGCAACCACAAAAATATATTCATGATTGAACGGTACCTTGCAAAGATTACGAAAATAATCTGTGATACTAGACATAGGAAGTTACAAATTAGTTATTGTTTATAATGTGAAAATTATAACTTGAAGAATGAAGTCCCCTATTCAGTATCTGTTGATGAACTGATTAAGAGCTTTGGGTTCTGATTGATGATTGGACAAACCTGAAATTACAAATCCAGGGTGCAAGCCTGGAAATCCTGGGGTACCCTCCCGACAGAACATTCCTTTCGGCTGATGGAGTCCAAAAAAACTTCTAGAGCCCCAACTTAAGATTGACAACTCCACCTGCCTAATTATCTATCTATTACTTGGTTTGAGAGTATATTTATGCGTTTCGAAAAGTGATAAGTGTAAAATGGAAGCTTACCAACTCAGCCAGTCCTTTGAATCGGTTTGCCACATCCATTTCGATTCCATTAGATCACTTGTACCTCCTTCATTGAATACAGACGAGGTGCAATGTTAATCATCGGCTGTGCATGCCAAGGGGAAATAAGCAGCCCCAATCACAAAAATAGAGTGTGACGACTCAGTTTGAAGATCTGTGAATCAACATTCAAGGTTCTACCACTCTCGGATGTTACTTCCACGGATAGAGGAAAATACATAACTTTTCAACTTATCAAATACCTGCAAGTCTTTTTAACTGAGTGGAAATACTCAGAGCTTGAAGTCCCCAGTCTTTGGTGTAATCACTGTTCCAAGATTCATCATTGAAAACCACAAAGCATGCCTAATTTCATGTATTTTGTGCTGATTTCTAATAACATTTTTTTCCCGTAAAATTCTTTCTGTTTAACTTTTTGACTCACAGGCTAACACTCTTCGTGTTTAAATCTCTAAATCTCAGAAAGAAGTCATGAGAATTATCACATGGCAACTTTTAATTACTATAGTAATCCTCGACTAATTAACTGTTTTGCAATACGGAGAATGTGTACGATAATTTTGTAAAAAAAATAATCATTATTGATCTACTCTATACTAAAAGACAATTATTCGTCTCTGATTCCTAGTATCCCTCAAAATAGATTAGTACTTCTGGGGAGAAACTGTATTCCTGGGAAAAAAAAAAGAAAACAAACCTTTTTATGTATTTTCTATTGGATTTTGACTTTGATTATGAGTGATTAAACTTTATTCCCAAAGTTTCATTCTGAGAGAAACTTATTCCCCAGAATCACAAATAAGAATTTTTTTATATTTATCATATGCAACGTCTGTAGATAACAAAGTATCATCGATGCTGCCACAATATACCCTGTTGGAATAATACATTATATAAAAGACACATTAGGGATGTCGATTTTATTAGTACATGTTGAGTATAAATCGATATTATGCATAAAACTAAATATGTATGGCCCCAAAAATATGATTCATGAAACGCATAATGGTTCAACTTGGTAATTGAAGATATTTCAACAGCAGATTACCTCTATTGGCAACAAATACTTCGAACACACATTTCAATTTATTCAAACTGAAATATTCTTAAGAGTCTCAATGCTTACAATATGAACACGTATATGAACTTATATATAAAATTAAGGCGACAAATATTCGTTCCTTCCATATTTTCTTTGTTTCCAACAAACATTTTGTTTTCTTACTGTCCGTAGATCTTGCATCTTACTGGCTGCAAACTTATTTTTGAACGTAACCTGACTCAAAAATGAGCATCACTCAGATGACATAGACTTCTGATGATCTGTAGACGGTAATTTTTGGTTATGTCATTTTGATCTCACATTGGCTGCAAATATGTGCATACAAAAAACAAGGAAAAATCTATGCATTATAATTTGAATGTATATGAAATCCTTATGAAACATAATCTGTTTCCCTCTGTTATATTTTCCCGTGTGTGTTCAAAGTCGAAAGCTGGACCGGGGGCAAACTCAATTGAGTAAGTTGATTTCTGTAGTGTTTTACTGAAAAAAAAATTCATGGCCTCAAGGGTCATCTGCTAATACCCACATACAAACGCACACATACACACATGCACACACACACACACACAAATATATATATATATATATATATATATATATATATATATATATATATATATATATATATATATATATACATATATACATATATATATATATACATATATATATATATATATATATATATATATATATATATATATATATATATGTATATATGTATGTATATATACGAACATTCTTCCCTATAAACTGTATCTCCACTAATTACATGTATGCACATACACAATACAGTGTGTAGGTACGAATAGTAGAATGAAATATTTGATGCTAGAAATATATGAAAAGACAAAGATTTAATGAGATCAGAAACATGGATGTATTGACTTTATATTATTTTGATCTCTAAAAACACCATGATAATGACATCCAGATAACTTCAAAGTATTGCTGCTATTACTGAATGTTAACCATTCGATATGGCATGAATAATTTCCCAAAAAGGTTTGCTACTTATTTGACGGGTAGTTTCATGGCTAACCACTTGACTCTGAGGATGAATTTGTTGGAGCAACGACTGGGTAAAACATGATCTCACAATTCGAATTCAATTCATCTTTTCATTCAAAATTCACAATGCCCACTTTATGGGATTGATAACATTATCTGTGGTTATGATAAATTGCTTCCACCAAATATACAGCTAATGCAAACATCCGAAACATTTACAAAAGTTCATCTTTCCATCCCTATACAGCTTCAAAATTGACAGAATTCTGGCAACCGATTGAAAAAATATTGAAACATGATTGAACATCGTGGATCCAATTTTTGACAATATTGATGACGCATTTTGAATGGGCCTATTTCAGTGTCTCATATCATTTTTGCTCTCATTGTCGAGATTTGTAGACATACATAGTGGGGTATATACATTTCGGAAAGCTGAGTTAACTCTATATATATTAAAAAAAACTTGAGTTCAGCTTTATAGATACTTTTTAAAATCCTCATTAAGAAATCTCATCATGGTTAGGAGGTTCTGGAACGACCGGGAAGTGTTTTCTTATAGATAAGGATGTTACTCTTGTAAATGCATAACAAGAAAAGGATCAATTTTTCCTTTCTTTTTTATCTGCCTAACACTGATACCAACCCGAATGATATCAACTATTTCCACTCGATCAATGGGATTATTATTAGTTTTGAGGTCAATTTATTGCTAAAGTGGAAAATACGTTCGAAAAAAAAAAAGAAAAACAATTCATGTAATATTTTCTAAATATTACGCCACAGCCACTCTGTTTTACCAACAGACATAGATGTATGTACATATAAAAAATCAGAGGTGCTTTATCCAACTTCACATTTAACGATAGCAATATATATATATATATATATATATATATATATATATATATATATATATATATATATATATATATATATATATATATATATATATATATATATATATATATATATATATTTATATATATATACATATATATATATGGGAACATATGTATATGTATATGTACATGTGTACGAATGTTTGAATGGCTGCTATATAATCTCATCGAAATCATACACATGTACACTTGTGCATATATTCAAACATACATCTCTTGTCATGATGAAATGAGAACCACAAGATTTTTTTCAATTCATGAAGATAGTCTGTGTGTGTGTGTGAGTATATAGGTTTAAGTATTTGTTGCAATCTTTAAAAAATTCAAATATTTTTATTTTATCTATGTCTGAACTAAAAATGAAGAAATGTATATCTTTGCCTCCCCTTCATTTGAGTAAATGTTAAGTAATAACTGAAAATCAAGCAACGTGCACATGACAGAGTCATGTTCAACATCACACCGCAGCCATGTGGATTAGAAAGGGGACAGGAGTCAAAGATATTTTAAAATCCATTCCTCAGATAGCAATAGGTTGTCATCACGACTTAGAAACCAGCTCTCCTGATATTATGTGCAGACTCTCATTGACAAGATATAAATCTATGTCTTGATGGAAAGTAAATTTCATGCGGTTGAATTCACTTGAAAATGACAATGTTGATAACAGTGAATCGCTTATGAGTTCATGTAATTGGATGAAATATTTCTAAAGAAGAGAATGTTCTATTTTGGTACATGTTGCCAGCTCTCAGTTTTCCTTTCGTTTTTACACAAGTTTCACGTTTCACCTCTTACTCTAATACAATATATATATATATATATATATATATATATATATATATATATATATATATATATATATATATATATATATATGTGTGTGTGTGTGTGTGTGTGTGTGTGTGGTGTGTGTGTGTGTGAGTGTGGAGGCATAGAAATTGAGAAAGATAGAGGGAGGGTGATTTAAAACTCATAATTGAAAACAAACATTTATCTACATACGTAAATCAGTAACCCTGTAGTTCAATGATAAAAATACATTTATAATGAACCACGTAGTATTCTTTGGTTTGATATGCCGACATAACACTGTTAATACATCACTTCACCCGATCATGTAAATTGAATAAACCATTTAATTAAATGAAATTGCTGCAGGAATAAAACCTTTGGTAGATTGGGGTCCTGCATCAACAAGGCTACGAATGCACACGTAGAACTACATCATCATCAGTCTTTTAACAACCGTCGTTCAACATAGACTTTCCCCAGGATTCACCACAATTCTTTATCATGGGCGTTGCGGAGCCAGTATTTCCTGAATTTGTCTAGTTCATCACTCCATCTTGTGTTTTATCGGCATCAGTTCCGTATGTGATCTCTGGGGATCCATGTTGTGAAATGTGATGTACATCTGTTGTATTTCATTCTTGCAACATGGCTTGCCCATCGTTATTCAAGTTTTTTGAAAGTTTCTACGATGTCACAGACACAAGTTTGCTTCCTTATGTACACTACTTTCTTGTGATCTATCCATATGAGTTTGAGCATGATTTTCTCATGCACACGTTGCTACTTCCCATTTTGTAGGTCTATCCCTTGGTTACATTCCATGTTTCAACTCCATAAGCAACAATCGGGAGAATGCAGTGGTTGTATACTCTTCTATTTAAAATCATTGGGATCATCTTGTTTTTGTATGTCGTCCTTGCTTTGCCAAAGGCTTGTCATCCTAAAGTGATTCTTTGCCTGATTTTTTCCTCTTTTGAGAATCTCAGGGAGATTTGTTATCCTAGGCAGATTTACTGGTGTACGTTGCCAGATTTTTCATCTTCCATCTTTACAGTTATGTTTTTATTCTCAACATGATTATTGCACTGTGACGCTCAATTAAAGAGGTCACTTCTTTTTTTGTGATTGTTCATCAAGCTAGAATCCCTACTGGGAATAAAAATAATGTAAAACACATTTTTAAATCTATAGATAAAAGGTTTCTAATGTTTTAATATTTTGCATATTTCTTCACTTGAACAATATGTTTATAATGTTATACATTGTTTCGTTTCATATAAGCAAAATTAAATTTTTTTCCCTTTTCTATTGAAGTATCAAAAACAAGAGAATAAAGTGAAAGAATGCCTATTCATTCATTCTTTTGTTCATGTCTGGGGGTCTATGAGGGATGAAGGGTACCGTGAAAAAGTTAATTGTCCAAGGTTGGCAGGCCCTCAGTGTATATCAAGCCTGTGCATAGAAAAAAAAAGAGAGAGATTTCTCCTGATTTATTATGTTATTTCTTACATTCTTGTATCTAGGCTTTTTGTAATGTTAGCGTCCAGTGGATATTATTCCCCATCAAACACAGTTTTCACAGAATAAAAAAAAGTGCAAAAGTGGTTCGCATTCTGTTTTCATTTTTTTTTCCAATTGCAGAAAATAACACTCCCAGATAAAACAGGCTATCATTCAGCTAATGTAAAATTTCTGACCATTTCAAACGTTTCTCATCAATGAAATTCATAGCACCATCCATCAGCCATAATGATCATTTTCACGTCATTCATGAATCTAAAGCTGGTTCCAGCTCAGATGGCAGATTCTATTGAGTGATTCCCAAGACCTGTTACATATTATCAAGAAAGCAGTTTCTTGATTGAATTGGGGCTCAAGAATGCTTTAAATTACGCACCTCGATTGGTTCAATAATTGAACTCCCAGGTGATTTTCGAATCCGAGCTGGGATTTTTATCATCCAGTGCTCAAAACTTCAGTTTCACTTCTGATAAAGCTCTGTTCAGAGTCAACCTGCTTGGTTGCAGAGTTTTTTTTAATTTATTTTTTTAAATATTAATCTGTTACTCAGATTATCGAATGAACAATTGTTCAAATACCAATATTTAAACAACATAGATCCGTTTGCTAAATATATTGTCTTTCTTTTTGGTACATTGGTTTTGTCCTTGTGAACTGTCTTTAACTTCTCAGTAAGACTTAGATTTTTGGTTTAACGTAGGATTCTTTTGAAAAAAGGAGTAGAGATGAAAAGGAATGGGAGGAACAAACAAGAGAGAAAGAGAGAGGGTAGAGAGAGAAAATAGGGTACGAGAAATACATTGAATATATACATTTGATATGTCCATGTGTACACACTCGAAAACAACGAAAAGATACTTTATTCCAGCAAGTGTATTATCTGTTTATATGTTTGTTTTATTTTTTTGTGTCAACTTTTTAGTGATTTTTAATTGAAATAAAAAAAAACACTCTGAAGTGACACAAAGCTTGTTGTAAAGTGGGAAGATCAAAGCTGAGATGGAGAAAAACACAACTTTTTTTTAGTAAATCATATATATATATATATATATATATATATATATATATATATATATATATATATATGTATATATATATATATATATATATATATATATATATATATATATATATATATATATATATATCACTCAGTTAGTATATATCTGATGCATGGTAGTCACTTGTTTTGGCATGTGTCCTTTCTTCCTCAAGTATGCATCGCTATAGTGTGTGTAATTTTCTAAATATCAGAATCATCATTTCGTTTCCTATAGTGTAATATTCTTTTGACAACCAATTTTAATACAGGCATGATTTGATGAACGAATACGTCAAATAATTTCACGATAATCCATGTGTCACTCCAAGTGAATCCCATGAATTTATTCTAGATACTACAATGCGTTTTGCATATCCTGTGAACCATGCAACGGATATTTTACAAGTGTTTATAATATTTACTAATAAAGAAAAATTACACGAGCACAAAAATATTCACTTGTTCAATAACGTAATTTTCTCCACACCATTTTAAACAGATACTATATTGGACCACACAATTATCATTTTTTCCTCAACAATCTCGGATCATTTTTTCTGACAGACGAGTCATATTATCCATACGTAAGTCATCTTTCTCAGCAGATTCCTTTTGTTACTTTTGCTGTTTCCAAAGAAATTCGATTTTTTCTATTAAGATAATAATGAAATAATGAAATGATGGTAAAATGTAAGCTCAGTATCTGATGAATATAACTTGAGATTCAAATTTCCCTAGGCATATTGTTATAAAACATACAAACAACATTCATGATTTCGTTTAAGTAAAAAGTGCACGCAGAAATCAAGCCTGTATGTATCTTTGATCCCTGATTCATGGGGAAACCACACATAAGAGCGAGTATCATAGCTAAGCATTTTGATTTTGATAACTCAAAATAGTCGACTATCCCCAGCTCTCAAAAAAATCGACAATTCTGAGTAGTACCTTGATAAAATTCTGTCAACTTTAACTGAGCAGAGCTACCACTGTTACACACAGGATTAAAATTGCAAGGAACTACACCCGATGAAGTATGACTGTCGGTGATTAAGATCCCATTCAATTTGTCAGTTTAGTGATTCTTGAAGTTTCGGCCAGACACACAATTTATAGCTACAGTTTCTATGACTTTCCTCTTAAGTAGGACACTTGTCAAGCAAAGGGAAACTTCCCACCTAATCACTCTGCTTACAGTCCATATAATCGGTTGCAAAAGGCAAAGGGAGAGTTGTCTTTTCGTCGTACGAGGATCAATCCTTTGACCGTCTGATTTTGATTCAAACGTGCCAGCAATTACGCTATCCAAGCAATCAGAAACCATGATATAATCTCACTATCCATTCCACTGCTGTTTCATTCTTTTTTTTTTTTTTTTGGTCGTGGGAAATCAGTATTTACATATTATTCTTCAAATTCATGGAAAATACTATTTTGATCAAGTTATTTAACCGTCCATCAAAACCAACCTACTTTTTATCGGGTTTAAAACCTCCTCCATGAAAATAAAAATTTTTTGTTTCATTCATTCCATTTTGGAAACTCCATGAAACATCATGTTTCAGACTGACTCGGTTTTTCTGTTGTTTTTTCCTCAAAATAAGAAAAGTTATGTTTGGAATATTCCTTTTTCTATTCATTTCATTCGAGCAGATTTTAAAACATAGTAACCTTAGTCGATTTCTAGTAAATTGAACCTGACTCTGACTAGTATACGAGGTAAAAGTTAGACGGTAGGAAAATGACTACGAAATGCAACCTTAAAGAAATCTGAAAGAGCATGCAAGTTTTATAAGGTAGCATTGAACAAATAGAAATGAACTTGGTTTATTTGCTGTCTTGACGATCAATTTCCAATTGATTGAAAGAAAATTATCTCTGTCACGGAAATATGAACAGATAGTCATAAAAAGTATGTTTGACTGTTCATCAAGCATTTATTTTGAAAAAGATGCTTATTTATCATTTTGAATTATGGGCTTCAGATTAGATTATTAAAACAATTTAAATACTCTCAGAATATGTCATCTAAACGTAGTTGAAAGGTTATTTGTCCTGTAAAAAAGTACTGTGTTTCAACTCCCTGTACTGTGACGGATTGATATTCATTTTCACAGGAGAGTATTGAGACATCGAGCCAACCCTTCTCCAGGCTTCATTACTCCTATCCAATTCGCTACTAACAGAGACAGATCTCGTAAAATATGAAAACCTTTTAGTAACACTTTCATCAATTGAACAAACGCCCTATAGACCGGGAAAGGGGCATTTTACCACAGGTGATGGTAATCAGTATAGAGGAAGAAAGGAGGGTAATTAGCAGAGAATCTTATCCACGAAGGAATAATGAGTTGAATAGCATAATATCAATTACATAGAATGATGACTTGGAATACCATGTTTTGATAAAATAAATACGTTACGTCAAAGCCGACCTCTTCTCAAAATATTTCTCAATCAATAATTCAATTTCGGGGAATTTTTACCCCGATTTCAATTTGTACAGTAATGGTAACTATTTACAAAGCAAAGGTCATAGACTAAGTTCAGATTTCTCTTTCTTAAACAAATCTGAACGTCTTTTTTTTTGGTTGATACTAATTTCCTTTTTCACGATTATATTTAGTGGATAAATCACCACGCTCTTTAGTTGTGAATACTGACCATTTCAGAAACTCTTTCAAATGCAATTAAAACTTTTTCAAGTATAAACACTTTCACGATAAAGGCAGATAAAAATGGAGCTAATATCACAAGATGAATACTAAAATAAATATAACAGAGAAATCCATGTTTTTTCATGTACTTGGGGAAAACGTAATTACGGCTAGAACAACTTGTCTGTGTGTGTATTTATGTTCGTTATTATCTATGAGAAAATAATTAGCTTGACGGTACTCAGCTACAGAGAGGAAATTCATTACATTGATGGGTTGTTTTATGAAATTGTTCTGCTGAAAAGAGAGGAACAGCTGCCATTCTTGAGCAGACAATTAATCCCCTCCAGAACCTTTGAACTTGTACATTTTAATAAAGTTCTAATAGTTTTTTCTTTTCATAGTGAAAATTGCAGTAAAAGTATCAACATCAATTAAGAATTATTCTTCCTTAAGAGATTATATTTATTTCTCATCGAATTGCTTTCAGTGAAATTGTGCGGGTTTTTTTTCAACTAAAAGTTTTCATTGTTCTGTTGAACAAACGGTGTTTTTCTCATTTTGATTGGTGAATGGTGTATCAGTGTCTGAGTAACTGTACGTTTGTATTAGATTTATTGTACATTTTAAATGATGACATCTTCTAAGCATTTGGCGTTAGCAATGATAATTCTTATCCGTTTCAAATAAAAATGAAAATGGAAAAATTTTATGGACGGGATAATAGTCCTGTGACCTCTTTTTTGATCATATTTGCACAAAGGACTTGATTGATATCATCAAAACTTTTTAAAAAGTGATCAAAGGATTGCAGCATATGATCAAAACACTTAGGAATAATGTTTGAAACTAAACAAAGATGATGATAATGCCAACAAAAAAAATGTTTCCCTACCAAGTAAACGTATCAGCTATCAAATCTTTACAAACTATTGTTTGTTTGTCTTTTTCAAATCATACAGTGTCATTGATAATACCTTTGTATTCATTCAGTTAATTTTGTTTGTTTTAAGACAATCATCCATCTACTATACGATTTGTATAGCGTTGTGAAAAATACCTCGTCATGTTCATCCTTGTGTCATCCACAGTTTTATAATCTCACTCCCTGCGTTGGAATATATTCTACAGCATGGTGTTCTCAGTCAACAACTGAGCCTCCTCATTTCTTATACGGTTTTGGAAGAGATAGAAGCCTAGTTTTAAGGGCAATTACTCTTGTATGTAACTTTGAACAATTGGACAAAGATCAAAATAATCAATGCAGTATCAAAAAGATAAGTCAATCGATGGATCAAATGAATTGAATTGATAAATAAATACATTCTCATGATACAACGTTTAATTATCATATTTCCGTTGACTATCTCGAAATGTACTTAGAAAAAAAACGAAGCTGAAATGGGGGACCTGTTACTATGATAAATTTACTCCAAATATAATGATTTATATCATTGTTATCCTAACACATGAGAGGGCGCACACACACACATTAAAAACCCACATGTATACATATATGCACACATACACACACATGCACACACACACACACACACAAACACATATATATAAATAAATATACATATATATATATATATATATATATATATATATATATATATATATATATATATATATACATGGTTGTGTGTGTGCGTGTGTGTGTACTATTTATTTACTATCCAATCCAAATGAAATGTGACGCAAAGACAGGGCTACACATGGGGAAAATAGGAGACATTCTTGGCTTTGGTTTTAGCAAACAAAAGCAACTGCTGCCACGAAAGCGTCAGAACTAGTACAATGGAACAATCCTGCCCTGGAGCGCCGTATTCCTTACAGCTTGCCCGAGTGATTGAAAGGGAAACTGGAAGTTCCCAACGTGCACAGTAATGCACGGCCTCAGTATAACTTCATTGGCTGATGTATTGCAACGGTGCTCTCAGTTTTTCATAAACACCCTCTCCCACCCATTTGCCAGGCAATAGTCCGTACCAGCACCTTGGGCACTGCCGGGGAAGAGATATTTCACTTCAATCATACCAAAAGTCTAAGAAAAAAGGGGTCCTATATATTCATTCACCCACTAAAGCAAAATGTGACGCGAGGTTACGGCTTTACGTGGGGTAAATAGGAGACACCCTTGGAAATAGCCCCAGCTGATGCAGATCTGGTTTGCAAAGTAACCAAAGCAACCGCCGCCACGAAAGCTCGACCTATTCTGTTGAATGCAACAAAACTACAAAAAATGAAAGAGAGAATTAGTGAACGATGATAACTATTCTGTTATTTCCAAAACTGCAGAACTAATAGCATCTTGTTATTTTTTTTATTTTGTTACATGGAAATCCAAATCACTAAATGACTTCTGTTAAAATTTGATTTTGTATACCATAGAATTTCTCTAGATGCATTACATTTTTCAGTACTAATTACAAATATTAATTTTGTTCCAAATAAAACTTTGTCAATGTTAATTATATCAATCAAAATAGTTGTTAGTTTAGTTAAACTACAACATATTTTGATACGATAAATTGAAAAAAAATAACAGATTATTAGCTGCAATTTACATCACTTATAATTATATCAATATCTCTGATCTTGTTTTCCCTGAAAATATACTTGATAGTTTGAGTTCTATTTATAATCCCTATGACGTGACTTTTAGGAAGACACATTGGTTGTAAATTCTCACGTATTAATTCTTATTGCATTTGCTATGCAACAATTTGCTTTATTGCATTTGCTATGCGACATTTTGCTTCATTATTGTTAATATGCTTGAGACTAATGATATATTCTAGCGTTTTATCATCTGTGGAATATTTTGAGACCAATAAAATGGATCATACGATGCCTAACAAATGAATGTCTGACGTTAATATTGCAAGATAGTTGATTTCACAAACAGATTGACCTGCCTCTCAACTGAACCACATATATCAATTTACATAACAATTGTTCTCAAGAAGATTACATATTTTTACTTTTTTTCATAACTGTCTTATGTTATTATGCTTTATAAATATTTTGCTATCCCGTGAATTACTACCTTTGGTTTCCAAATTGTTCAAAGATGAGTTTATTAAACAGTTCAGGGGATAGGTCGACATTAACTGCGATAGATGGATAGATTGGTTCTTCATTCCTGTGTACTCACATATCTGTTTGGGGCATAAGTTGAAAAGGCTTCTTATAGATGACTTTACCAGCATTTTGACTACGACGATTGTGATTCTATCGGGGGGCATTTCTTGTCATAGTTTGTTCAATTGCTTGCTCCACTTCACTCGGATTAACTTCTGGAATATCGGTGGCGTTTTTTATCTGTACATTTTGTTACTTGTTTACAATTGGAGGTATACCATTTTTTGTGGAATTCCTTGGCAACATTCGACGATTTGGTTTCTTGTCCACTGTGAAATTTCCATTATTTTAAAGCACAGAGCTTGTTTTAATACTGTATTGAGAGTTTTGTTAATCACTTTGAAAATCCTATTCTCCAGCCAATTTTTTTATGTTTGTTTTCGTTTTCTTTAATCTTCGCTTGCTTTGATTATTTCTTTTGTTATTGGTAGAAATTACAGATTTGAGTTTTTTATTGGTCCTTTCTGAGATTTTGCAGACACTCTCTGGATTCAATATATTCAATGAGGAGTTCTCACCCGTTTTCCAGTTCGACCTTCATTTGGTACGTTTACTTCTTGCTATTTGACGTAAGAGAATTTCCTGCACTCTTTGTTGGTGTTCATTTCAATATTACATCCAACTATTCAGTGATGATTTTATATATCGATTCGATAATCTAGTTCTTGTTCAGCTACGGGGTTTTTCAGCTTGGGCATACCTTTCCTTTGTATACAAAGTGTTTATCTTAGTAAGATTCGCCAGGCAGTTGAAGCAGATGCCCTATCTCAACTTGTTATGTTCCTTTAGAAGACCTATTTTAATTAACTCTTTATTGTATTTCTATTCATTAGGTCGAGTTATATATTTAACATGTTATGACAGGAATTTCTTTCGAGATTCAATATGATATAGCACAGTTTATAATCATTCTGTCGGATCATTTACGTTTATATATACATACATACACACACACACGCACACGCACACACACATATATATATATATATATATATGTACAAACGTGTATGTGTGTATGTGTGTGATGATTATGGAATACTTTTTCCCAGGGTGTTACAGAGTAACAAATTGAAGATAACCACATCGTGAAAACGGATATGAGAGTCTTCTGAGCCTTGAACCAGAGTCCACCAGGAAGTCACAAATACGTTCGTATGTATGTATATATGTGTGTGCGTGTGAATGAGTGAGTAAGTGTGTGTGTGTGTGTGTGTGTGTGTGTGTGTGTGTGTGTGTGTGTGTGTGTGTGTGTGTGTCCAAAGCAACTGGTAATTCTTGTCTGACGGTTTAGTTTTGGAATAAACATTTCCATAACTTCTCCCGATTTTGACTTTACACCATTGTTCTCGATTTTTCTTGTATCTTTGCTCATCACTGAACAATATTGTTTTTTGTCATTCTGGAAATCAAATTTACGTCAGCAAAATGACCGAATTCTCCGACC
>OY735218.1:10715958-10915958 GCA_963457665.1 Thysanoteuthis rhombus
TTCTTTTGTTCCAGTTTCTTACCTTGGATTTCCCCTGGACATACAGTATTTACAGCTCAATCTTTACTGAATTTCTTTCCTAAGGAGTAAATACTTCCAGCAATGCTGATTTTTTCTGTAAGTTCCAATCTAACTGACTCGACAAAATGTTTAACGAAGAAAACATTGTAGAGCATTCCATCCTAAGAACAGAAATGAATAGTCACAATCACGATTTTGACTCTTCCTCAGAAACGTTGGACAAACGGCTGCTGTACCACTGCACGGTGGTAGTTCCCAAAAACGAGTCAAGTTCTAATAATAATGCTGTGTCAGTTTGCTGCCAACGTTTGTTTTTTGTAGATATTTACTAATCCTCGATTTGTCTGATACTATAAATATAACAGTCAAGCATAAAAGAATGTCCCATCGACGTCTCCAGATTTAGCAAATGTCTTGATATACGATTCTAAGATAGGAATATCAGGGAATTATGCTTCCTCTTAAAAACAAAGTCTTGCTAGATTAGAAATGTGTCTACAGGCACTCAGTCACAAGATCAACTTGACACATTCAGCCAAAGAAGTAGCAAAAATAGAAAGTATTATGAGATATCTACGGGTAGAGTTTACAAAACCCCAACATAGGATACAGTTTTCAGACAGTGAAAAACCTACTACCATTAACTCGTTACAACATCGTTGCTTGGTGAGCATTCTTTGATCCTTCTTCGACATAAACTAGATAGATTTACGGCACATTGTAGACATCAAACATCTGAAAAAAAACTGATCATTTTTTTTGTTTTGATTTGGAAAGAAATGTTTCGAAGTAGATCTGCTTGAGGGTCACATAAGTTGTTTTTTTGTTTTTTTTTGTACATGAAAAACACTATTCCACTGGAGAACATCACAAAAAGATGGCTGCCTGAGTTTGGGGGTAAACGAAATGATCAAAACAACGGAAACAATGGCCTTAGTTTGAATCGTGGAATGATTTAATAAAATAAATCATCTTATAACCTTTGTATAATTTTAGTAAGTTTGCCAATAGTCATTCATTTCTTTTTTCTGATGTTTTCACTCATGTTACCCAATCTTTGTTCTTTCTATCAGAAAAGTTCCAATCGATTTTGGAGATTTTACTCTTTATTTGGTAAATGTCTAAAAATAATATTTCATTGAATGTTTTGGAATCAACCTTTTTTTTTCTTCCAGTAAGCGTAAAATCACAGTGAATCACTAACTTCTATTTGTATATAACGTAAAGTCCGTCGTAAAAACTCTTTCAACAGATGAATGCAAGTTCTATCATTAGAATCAATTTCTATTTCCCTTTCTTATTTTAATGAAAAAAAGCACTTAGAGCACATTCAGAATTGAAATTGTACATTCTTACTGTCGTTTTCATTGACATATCGAGCTTAATTCTGACTCATTTTGATTCTCCCCTCCTTTGAAAAAATCCAATATTCTTCCGAATTATCAAGTTATCGGACATTCCAAGTTCATTTTCAAATGAAAAAAAGTAATTCTAACTTTTTTCGATGAACCAATGTTATCACCATTTTTCATTTTCTTTCTTTCTTTATGTTATTGTTACTCTTCATCATAAAGCTCATTTCTTCTTCATTGCGTCACTAATGACAGGAAATAAAGCTTTTGCATCTGGTCATTTTTTTACATTATGCAATTGTTAAGAATGTGGTATTGATAGGAAATATAAATTGAACGTTGGTGTTGCAATAAGAAAATAAATAAAGAATGAATATCAAAACTTAGTTGGTGATTTTTTTTTACTACTTCTTAGGTTTGAACATTCTTTTGAAATATCCATTGTTCACAAACAATTTTCTCCCATAGTTTTTCTTTATGAAAAATATCATCTACCATTTGACTCATAACAAGCGGATTTTTAATGCCTGATATAGTTAAATATTTTGCAACCGCTGTTTTGCAACCATATTATCCTTTATGTGAAGGGTACAATATTTATTTCATTCCATCGTTTTAGCTTTTCTACAAAGATGAACTGTTAGCTGAGTTTTATAGATGAACACGAATAATAACTTACTTCAAAAGCTTGCCAAAGTATCACAACAGACGCAAAAAAAACATTTTACTAATTTGGTTTGCTTAAGCATGTCTTTTTCATGCAACCAAATGGACATCTATGATAATAATATAAACTTTATTCAAATAATTTCTACGGAATGAAAAATGTTATCATCACAGATTTCCAACTGTTGTGGCCACATACCCGTTTATATAATACTTCGTGCATAAGCACTCATTCTAATGTATGAAGCCTGGCAATTATCGTAGGTGATGTGACTTTCCCGGATTTCAAATGATTTTTTTTCATGTAACTTCTTTGGTATTCCACAGGGAAAATCATTTACTGTTCTTTGCCTTTCTTCAAGCGGTCAGAGGACTTTTTATCTATTATTGTGCTTTGAGATCGTTTCAAATCCTGTTCCCACTTCACGCTTGCTATCCAAAACATGTTTTGTCGCACTATAATCACTTATCCTCTTATATGGATACTGAATATCAAAAGTATGAGTCTGCTTTATAGCACCTAGTTCACCTCTTCCATCGACAAAGAATTAAAGGACACATCTGTTGTACTACAGTAAGATAACTCCTCTCTATCTATGTATCTATGTATCTATGTATCTATGTATATGTATCTATCTATCTATCTATATCCCTCTCTCTCTCTCTCTATCTCTCTCTATCTATCTATCTATCTATCTATATATATATATATATATATATATATATATATATATATATATATATATATATATGTGTGTGTGTGTGTGTGTGTGTGTGTGTGCGCGCGCGCGTGTGTATTTATAGTCTACAAAGCTCTACAGCTTTGGACATTAATCATTAAAACATCTTTTTGATTTTTTTTCGTCACTTTAGTCACCTATTTCCTATATCTGTCAATGCAATTTATTTTATCTTGTAATGTTTTTTCCTATTTCCCCAATTTTCTTTCTTGATACTGTGTCAGAATTGTCTTTCGTCTGAAACATCAGTAGTTTAACATGTAATATCTAGAGGATTTTAGAACAGAACAGTGTTATTAACAATATACCCAAGCAGGGTTGATCGAGCGCCACATGCTTTTCTAATTTGGTTAATGCCATACATGCAGTTTGTCATTTTATGTAAGATTTTATGTGTATTGTATATTGATGATATTTCAAATTAGCTTTTTTAATGTATTTTTTGAAGCAGGGCCCATTTTGAAGGTCACCCAAGGACGTATACAACGATGAGGGATCTGTGAGTATAACAATAGACATGACTTGCTCGTCAAGTCAGTCCTATTGTGTGTTCACCCATGTAAATATTGAATAGAGTTTCACTTTCAGACTGCATGCCAACCGTTATTATATCATATTTGGGGATATTATTTAATCACACACATATATATATACACACACAAACACATACATACACATACACACAAATCAATAAAAAGAAAAATAAACAAAAGTGTTCTGAGATGAAAGAAATATTCATCTATTACATCGATATGCTGGAAAAAAATCAAATCAATATTTATAGAAAACTTGATATATATATATATATATATATATATATATATATATATATATATATATATGTATGTATGTATGTATATATGTACATATATACATATATAGATACATATATACATATATATACATATATATATGCATATATATACATATATATATATATATATATATACACATACACACAAATCAATAAAAAGAAAAATAAACAAAACTGTTTTGAGATGATGGAAATATTCATCTATTACATCGATATGCCGTGAAAGTATCGATCTTGCTGGAAAGAAATCAAATCATTATTCATGGAAAACTTGATATATATACATATATATATATATATATATATATATATATATATATATATATATATATATATATATATGCTGAAAATTTTATTTCCTACTGAAAAATATACAAAAAACAAACACGCGTTTGACTTAAAAAAATCCCTAGTATTGTAACCCCCGAAAATGGGGATAGAATTCCCCCCTTAATTTCAACCCCTAAAAATTAAAAGATCGCCCTTGGATTTCGATCTTTAAAAGCAAAATAGATTCCCTATGATTCCCAACCCCAAATGTTGGACCCCCCCCCCTTTGATCATAACATCTGGACCTGGAAAAAAAGATCCCCTATCGATTTTGATTGTATAGTGTACACAATCCTTCCCTTTGGTTTCAACTATTCAGATTCTTGCGTCTAAAACTTTGCTTCAACTCCTCAAAGTAAAAAAAAAGAAAATAATTCAGATCAATAAAAGTGTTAAACCAAGACCAACTGTAAATTGTTTATCCTAAAATTTAACAGAAGGTTTCCCTCCCAATTTTGATTGTCGAACAGCTAGTCACATGCCTTTGACCTGTGAATGAAAAAAAAAAAAATCAATCAATGATAACGTCTAAAATTTTTAAAAAATGATCCCGAGATTATGGGTATTTACATCTATACTTGGAATTTTAAGAGTATAATTTCTGGCTCACTGTATCTTATTCAATCCGAAACTTTGAAGATATCAATTCGATTGCAAATGAACAAATCTGTGACACCCTACTTGAAGTAAAATAGACCATGATAGATTTAATCACTCAAATTAGCTAAATCACTGACCGAATCAAAGTGTTACATATGCATGAATGTACTTATCATCGATACAATAACAACAGTGAATGTTTTTACATGAAATAGAAGCACGAGTTTGGTTTAATTGTGCATCAATTTTGCTTGCTAATTTTCTGTATTGCAATCAATTTGTTAGGTGTAATTTATCATTTTATCTCCTTAATCAAAATGACATGAAATGGATATTCAGATGGTTGAGAACTGGAAATATTTCATGTCTCTATCTAACAAGCGGGTTAGAAAACAATTTTCTTTCACCTAACATAGCTCCGATGGAGATTCAAATTCTTTTTTTCAGCTGTAAAGTCATTTTTTTGCACATTAAATGATGGGCACCAGATGAATATATCAAAACATTTGCCTGTAATACCAGTCCTTAACAAAGATATGGCATCCGATCACAAAACCTTTTAATGATAATTTAGAACAATAATGTATAATGATCATGTATCATTTGTATTTCCAATACAAAACAAAAATAAGTTGTGTGTCATCAAAAATTCTGTTTTTTTTTTTTTCATTTTCTTTATAGATATCCCTCTGATCTCTGTGAAACTGATATCAATCGAACACATTGTCTTTGAATATCACAAAACTTAAGCAGTATATCTATTTACATTATTATGGAAATGACACGAACGCTAGAAATGAGGGGTAAAATCTCAAAATTTTGAGATTTCGTGATGTATTTTTTGAGGGCAAAGTCTAAGCAATAAGGCCCCGATACATTTACGATCTCGAGGCAAGTATTAAAGATGATTACATCCCACTCTAGATTCTTATTGATATTGGGATATCTCTATCAATCACTAACTTGGTTGGAGTGATTTGAAGAATGTTGCTTACGCATAAAAGTTGAAGAGTGTTTTAGGTCACATCTGACCTCTAAACTACTGAATGTCATAGTTTCCAAACATTTGGGTTTATGTATACTGATTTTCATACGTCCCTGACTCCGATTGAAGAACAAAAACCAGACTTGAAAGAATATGTTCATCGAAGTTTTTTCAAGGTTTGCTATAATTGCAGATGCAGCACGAATATAAATAGGTTGAGAATACCCTGAAAGAGGATAGAGAAAAAAAATTACAATAATCAATGGGTAGTAATATAGACAAAGCTAGAAAACATGTTTTCCCTCGAAAGTCCGGTGTTCTGTCATGAAGTAAACCCCATAGTTTGGTACATTTTGGATCCGTTGCCTTTCGTTGGAAAATCTGCCGAAAGAGATATTTGTTTCTGTTTCAAACTGCAGGATGAGCAAGAATATGCTGCTTTATTATTCGACAACTAATAGCTTCCATAATTTTGTAACAACATAAACAAACTTTGAATCCATTTCTATCTTCATTTAGTACATAAGTATATCAGAATATCATTTTTTCCTGATTTCCGAAATATGTTTTTAAATATTTGAAGATCACTAAACTTCGACAAAATGCAAAAAAACCTTCTAGACATACCATGCACAGACTATCACTCTCTTTGATCCATCAAATGTATTGTGTTTGTTCAGTGGTTTGAAAAGTCTTCAATTATTCATTTGATTGAAACTGCAATCGTGTTTTGTGATGAACGATACAATTTAGCTGAAACGTTGCCCAAGGAAATAGATAGCGGTGAACAATTATTGTTCATCAACCCATTTATATATAATATGGTCGATGCTGATTTTAAAACAGCAGTGATATACCAAAAAACTATGTCATTTTTAAGTGTGTATATATTAGTGCTTAGAGATAAAGTTATTTCCACTTTTCAAG
This sequence comes from Thysanoteuthis rhombus, assembly GCA_963457665.1. Taxonomy (NCBI): domain Eukaryota; kingdom Metazoa; phylum Mollusca; class Cephalopoda; order Oegopsida; family Thysanoteuthidae; genus Thysanoteuthis; species Thysanoteuthis major. The sequence continues at coordinate 10,722,394 of OY735218.1, forward strand.
TCGAGAGATAAGATACAAATACGTCTGAAATCAGTAAGATTGATGAAGTGTTTTGATTTACCCCTGTTTTAAATAATACATTTTTCAAAAACAACAACCTTTTTTTCAAAGTAAACTATACAGATTTTCCCTGTCATCTAAAAGTACGTCGTTGGTTCTTACAAAAAATTACATAAGGCAAAGAAACAGTTTATAATTGTCAACAACAGCAGCAACAACAACAGCCTTTTTGCGTCGGTCTTCGGACATAAACCTTCCCCATAAAATTCGCTAAACCCATTTTGTTGTCACTGCAGAGCCAATATTCCTCAAAATCGTTTAGTATGTCGTGCCATCTCATATTTTCTGGGCACTTTTCCACATACAGTCTTTTAGTATCCACGTTGTGAGTCATAATGTCTTCTGAGTGTCTGAAACACTTGCAAAGTAACCAGCCCATTGCCATTTTTTTAATGGATTATATGATATCCCTGACAGAATTTTTTTAGTAATATATACAGTGGTATTTTTTGATCACTTCACGTAAAGTTGAACATTGTATGGATCTTGGCCTGAGGTAATTCATTTGGTTAGATTCTATATTTCAACTCCGTAGATGACAATCATGAGGATGGATTTATTGTAAAACTTTTGGTTTGAAAGTAAACGAATATCCTTTTTTCTCAGGATTGGGCTCGCTCTACCGACAGTTTTCCATTAATTTTTATTGTATTTCCATCGTCCTTGGCCCCCAGAATAGTGATGATGGCACTTCAAAGAGATTTTTTGGTATGGATAGATACATGGTAAATTGGAGAGTAGCAGAGAGGAAATCGTGAATATTGTCTTTAAGGAGGCTCACTGCGATACAAACACTGATTGCTATTCCTCATTCAAAAAGTGACGTGAAGCAAATATGTGAAAGTGTATTAAACTTAACATTATGGACTAGAAATATACATAATTCCAATCAATCAATCGTGACCAAAGAACATCCTTCTTTGCAGGTATTGTTGATATTTTAGAAGTAAGTTCTAAAATCACATTCTTTGGTTCGAAACCAAGTTACATTTCTGATGGGAAACCAATTTGGAGTGGCTAAAGATAAATATTTCCTTAGAGACAACCTTTATACAAGAAACTTTTTTAGTTTTCGATCAAAAAGTGATTTACTTGTCATCCTATACACATTATTTAAAGAACTGATCGGAAATTGTGTAATGTAAACGGCTTGTGGAATAAAAGTCTGAAAAAGAAACCTTATTAGATTATCAATTTATTAGAAAATGACGAGGTAAACGACTTAAACCACAATAAATGTTATCGGGAAACATTTATAAGAATAGGATATTGGATATTTGCAAAATGTCAGACAAAATTTATGGCAATCATAAATTCCCCGAAGTGATAATAATGGATGTTTGTTTCGGTCTGTGGTAGGTGAACAAAAATATTTCTGTCTTCAAACCGACTTTCTCCGATCAAGTTTCTTCTTATCAATATGCAAGCGATGTCGATGGAGTGTAAACTGAACATAGATTCTATGTTTCTTCTCAAAAAAAGAGAAAATGATTCATTTGCTCCAAAGGATTCAAATAATTGTGTAATTGTAGCAAAGAATCCATTCTAATTTGTACATGTGGTCAACTGTTCAATAGTAGAGGAAACCTGAAGAATTCAAATAAATTTTTCAGAAGTCCTTTCAAAATGTATCTGAAAGAATAATGTTTTAAATTCCCTTTTTAACCAAATTCGTCAACAGTGACTTTCCCGATGAAAACAGACAATGGGCTTACCTTGTTACATGGTATCCTTCTATTTTATCTTACTTCAATGTGACACTTCTCTCTGTCCTTCGCTCTATATCTCTCACCCCCTTTCTTTCTCAATAAATATGAAATACATGCATATATATTACATTATTCCACACACACATACTCTCACACACCATCCATTGTATGCTCATACAATGCTCTTCCATAGGAATTCAGCACTGTTGGATGAGAAGTTTCTGCGTAAATTGATATATGGCTTAAATTCAGCCTTACTGACCACCTAGTTCGAAGTCCAAAGGTAGGATATCGGCCTCTGGGTCAGATGTGAGTATTCCGATTCTTATACGATCAATAATGCCATTCTTTGAACAAAAAGAAAAATCCCTTTTTTTTTTAAAAAAAAGAGAAGAGAATTGATAGATATATACAATTAATGAAATATTCCAATTTGACATATTGATGTGCCATAAATGTTGAAATAGAACTGAAAATAATATGAGTGTCTATGATAGGTGGGCTTTTTGTTACGGAATGTTGTTGGGGAAAATTATACTTGGATCACTCATCCAAAAACAAACAATTTGATGAGACACCTTGTGTCATTTTGAAATTCAATGAAAATTATAAATTCCTGTCCTTTTTGAAAATCTGTTTGGTCAGTTAGCTAATCGAATAAGTAATGCTGTGGACATAGAGCTGCCAGTCATTAGACACATATCATTCAGACACGCTGGCATTATTTTGCCTGTCAGTAAGAGTTGAAATAAATCGCATCCACAAATGACCATTATGTGATTCTCAATAACAGCCGAATGCGTAGCTCTTATATTTAATCAAAATAGGAGAGCAGACAATATAATCAAACTTACAAATCAGGCGAGATATTCCTAAGCGTAATTGAATACCCATCATCATCTGCATGCATCCATATAGCTTTTTATATTTAGTATAGGTAATCACTTGGTGACAATCATAGTGGAACCAGTAGAAATTTCATTCATAATATCAGCATAACTTGCTTCATCCACATGATTGCTACCAATCTTTTCTAGACTTTTAGCTCTGTATACACCTGTAAATGTATGAACGGGTTGAAAAAGTAATTTATGGGGTCATGATACCACTGTATTCATTTATTGGTGTCTGGGTTCAATCAGGTGTGAAAAAAAATCTCCGCGTTAAGGAATGAAAATCCTTCAGAAGAATCCTTATTATACTGCTTGTCGTACTCTCATATAAGATACGAGGTAGATAATAAAAAAGATGCTATTTTGCTTGAAGAAACTTGACACGGTGTTACTTTGAGAAAATATCTGATCGTGATCGGATTCGACCTATTTCTGTTGTCATTTTAGGATCTGGCATATTTGATCAATTGATGTGGGGATGCATGGGATTATAAATTCAATTTGAATTTTGTGAATTGAGTTTTTAAATTGATGAAAATCGTTGATTCCAAATCTGGTGTTTTGAAGAAGTTGGATCCCTTCCTGAGCAACCACTTCCTTGCAAGATCTTGCATTGAGAATTTTCTAATAGGGTTTGAGGATTAATTTACTATTGAGAAGGGTATAGTCAGTCTGACAGTCTCTCTCTCTCTCTTTCTTCCTAAAAAAAGATCACTCTGTTTTCTAACTGCTGTGTTGATATATCGGTATAAAGCAAAAACATTTTTACTTTTCGGCGAAATTTTAACCATTTTAATATCTCAAACAAAATGCACGGGCTTTAGTTAACATTCAGACCCATTAAACATTACATACTAAGCATGCTGTCCAGTTGAGTTACCCAAACAGCTTTGAAACGCTATCAAAAGGGGTAGTGTAATATGGTAACGTCATATTCACGATATATTTCACATCAAATTGCCTTTTCCCATTGAAACTTGAGGTTGCAGTCGATGTTCAGGGGAAATGCAATAAAGCAGTTGACGATGTGCCCTAAAGAATACTTTGCAAATCATATCAAAGAGTAGTAAAGGCCCTGGGATGTATGCATGCAGTCCATTAGTAAGTATTTTGAATGCCACACAGCTGCCTTTGACCTTGGTTGTCTATTTTATTTCGTTCTTATGGCATGTTGGGCTACTTTTGTCAAGGCTTCCTATAGAAAGTTACTACCAACCAAAATTGCAGACTACCCAACCAGAAGACTGTGAATTAAGGATAGTGTACAGAACAGAGTGGGGGGTATTAAGAGTATATTTATAGAGTACATCGTGGCTTTTACACTCATCACTTTCACCTGAAAAACAAATTTGGAAACCGTCAGAAGAAAAAGTATTCTTTGGGGCAGTAGAGAAAGCTTCAGCTATATGATTTATACTTTCAGTTAAATCATTCTTCCGATCTATTTAGACGTCCACGAAAGGAATGATCATTCACGCTCCAATTCAAATTTGAATCACATAAGTGTGATGTGGTATTGTATCTATAAGTTAACGGATATTGGCTTCGTGTCAAAATAAGTTTCTCCGGATCTCTGAAGCACACAAGTCGATGACTTGCACAACAGAGATATTGTTATAGTCCTCGAATTCCATTAGCCGACAATTAAATTTGATCTTAAAATTTGATGATGTGAATAAACTTTTAATACTCTGTGGAAGCATATAAACGTTTCCACACAAAGTAAACTATATCCCTGTTTCAGAGCAGTTCATAGGTTTTGAATGCACAGTATCATCACAAAATGCAAATCGATGTCTTTCATTGTTTCATAATCGTGTGTTTAACCATCATCATGATACTTGCTCCTTTCTGATTCACTGATCTTGGATAACATGCAGCCAATAATATTTTCCACCTGTTATCTGATATTCGATCGTGTATTTCTTATGTCTCTATGCTTTAACAAATGATTATTTTCTTTTTGACTTGACTTTATAGTTAAACACGTGCACTTTTTTCTTCAAATCATTTTAGCTTCTGACATGGGTCATTTAATACTTATATAAATATCTGTTTCATTTTAAATCTTGCGTTGAATCAGAGAGTATAATATGATATATAGAGTAGGTTGAAAAATTGCAATCCACTTGCTGAAACTCCACTCTTGCGTCAATGAACAATTAATTTCTGTTGATACCGTAAATCAACAAAAGTTCCCTTTACCTAAGTTTAACCTACAGATTAAGAAAATCAAACAATTGATATTTTGGGGAAAGTACGAGTAAAGGTACAGTTTAGCATTTAACTTATTTTGTGGGAAAAACTTAGCCAAAAGGCAAAGTACTGTACCTATGCAGAGATCATTTATCCAATCATAAAAGATGTTTTTTCATTGATGAAAACAATCTTTGCTATTGTTCTAATACTTTGACATACTTGCCTTGCCAATAGATCGCTAACCTCGAGTAATTTTTGGTTTGACGTACCCTTTTTTTGTTATCCTGAGTATATGAAGTGGTTTACCATTATTTTGCTTCTCCGATTCTGATTGTTGTGTTTATGTCTTTTACTTTTCGTTGTACATTGCATGCGTTTTACTGAAATTCATTTAGGAACCAACCTCTGGCTCTTCCCTCTCAGTTTCCATCACATTAATTTAGAGTGATGAAACTAATGGAAAAAAAATTGATGTCTTTAAATATGAAGTTGTTCCTTTTTCTGATTCCTTTTTTTCCCTAATTATATAAGGGGAAAGAGTCTCGAAGAAATCAGTAGAAAGTTTGTGCAAGCTTGTATCTCTTTGTCTTATCGTAGTATCTATGTAACCAGATGGATGTCAGACATAAAAAAGGTAAAATATATTTTCATAATAAGAAGAAAGGTTGTTGCTTTTCTAAGGAGAATGTTGTTTATGAAGTATCAGTAGAAACGAAGATCCATTGGATGGAGTTGAGTGCTCTTGACAAATATAGTGTTTCTTCAAATATACGAGTTTATTCAACAACAAAAGTAAATGTAGAAAAATGTATCTTATACACACCATATTTGATCCACAATTCAGAACCAACAAAAGGAACTTATTGTTGGGATAATAGAAAGAAATATAACCACCCCATCAATACACTAAGTAGGATATTGAATATTGACTTGAACTTGGAGATTTACGTGAAGCATTAAAAAGAAACATACAAAAGCATAGCAACAAAGTAAAACGAATAATACTAATGACAAAAATATTAGTTAACCAAGCTGCAATTAAACAAATGGCAACAGGGTCATTTACAAAACAGATATCCAAAGTTGAATATTGCATATAAAGTTCAAAAATCCCTTAGAACCGAAATATAACATAAGCATATTGAAATGACCATCAAAATAAAAATAATCTAACCGTACATCATCTGTTTTCCAATGAAAATCAAGATCAATACATAACTATCCACACAATATCTGGGCGTCAAAGAGAGCAATCAACAAAGTGAAATGAAAGATATTATCAGGAACGCATGCCAGAATGGTAAAATCTATGCCACGTAGGTATCCAAAAAACATTCAAGTAGGAATCTGAAAAATTCAAAATATTTTGCTGTTGAAACTCTCTCTCTCTCTCTCTCTATATATATATATATATATATATATATATATATATATATATATATATATATATATATATATATATATATATCCTGCACATTAACTTTGCTGAAAGAATGACACCTGGGAGTATGTCCTCAGTTCCAACTGAGCACATCCAGCGGACATAATTAGTGTGGTTATTCCCAACAGCATGATGCTTCCTTCATCGACCCCTTTTGTCAAAGCTTGGAAGAATGCAGGTCAATAGCTGTGTCCCTTTGGATGCGGGTCGATTGGAGATGCAGTGATTTCTTTGTTAGTTAATTGCCATCAATTCTTCTGAGAGAAAGAAAAATAAAGATAAAGATAAAGAAACACCTCAAGGGCTGCAGGGAGGGCCTTGCAGTGGCCGTACATTCAAAATGGTGTACCAAAAGGAGCACGCCCCTTGTAATCATTTGCCTGATCATCTTCAAACTTGGTCACTGTATTTTCAGATACTTTTTCATTCATGTTTCCTGAATGAAATACAGCAATGCATTTTTATGTTGGCAGAGAAAAGCTCGTTACCCAGACAAATTTGGAAGATGTATATTCACTCATGTCCAACAGTTAGTTTTAACAATAACTTGAAAAGTACAAAATTTATTTCTATGGGAATGGATCATTAAAAACTATAAGCAGATGTTGGAAAAAAAATGATTTTCTTTTCTTATCAAAGGATATTTCCATAATAAGAAAATACTTTCAGATTCTAGCTTCATTAATTACATGTGAACTCCATTGAAGTTTTTTGAGATTTGTGTCATTAATTGAAGAAGAATTGATTTTATCTTTTGAAATTTACTCTTGCCATTATCAAGACAATGATTCAAAATATCTGATATGAGATGAAAATTTCCAGTACATCTCCTTTGCATGGTATATCATATCGTTACATCCTATACATCAAAGATATACACTGATTGATATTCTTTCAGCTTTGATTAATTGACTGTATGGGGAGAGATATGAGCTTAGTGATTCTTTACTTGTTTTATTCTGTGTTGGAGAAATGTTGTAATGCTAGCTTTGAAAAAAGGGACGTTTTATTTTAACTGCGCTGATGATTTCAGTTATGATCAATTTGTGTAAGAAAGTCAATTAAACCCCCTGGAAGTAAGATATAAGAAAATCGATGCTCGATTCAATATGAGAAAGTTTTCCCCAAAGGGTGCCATTGGAAAGAGAAAAATTAAAATCAAGCAAAAATAGATTCAGCAACTACTCAATCGTCAATTCCATGGTATCTTCAACCAAATTCCTTTATATTAGAATTTTATCACAGAATATTTCTGCTCCCATTTTGAGGACTCATATAAACTAGACAAGGGATTAAGGTTTTTTTTTCATTCCAAAAGACATTTTATTGAGTGACGGGAAATTATGGCTGACCACTTTTGAGATGATTGCGATTTTATTAACTCGAACTGACTTTTCTACTGATAATCATCAGATGGAAAAAGTTCTAAACCTTTCACTTTTATAAGCTAACAAAGGAAGATGGAAGCACTATTACTTGATTTGATTGAAGCTCTGTCCCTATGAGATTCCATGTGGAAAATAGAGAAAATACGCCAATCTACTTTAGATACCAGATGGCTATTTTGTTTGTAATAATTTCCATCAGAATCACAAAAAAATGACTACTGTGTACCGTATCTATACTAATGTCCTCATTCTGTTATCGTGCATGTGCTTGCATGATGTTAAGAAACTCTAATCCTAATTTTAGCCTAATTTCTGTCTCAGTATTTGTTATGGGGAAGTATCGTTGTGATGAATTCATTCCTTTGATAAGTCATATTCATCTTTGATTTCATTGTCACAACATTCTGACGGTTGAGCTCTTTGGTTTTCTTTGTGTACCTGTAGTACTCGATGACCTTTATGGGATTTTGTACTGAACATTTTCTATTCAATCTACTAGGGCAAATGATTTCCATTCAAATATCTATCCTGAAAGTGATATCTAGAATTAGTTATTTTCTAAAATTTTTCAACTAAGCTGGAGTACGTGAATTTAACAGTCTTAAAAGTTAGAAGCATTTGTTGGGTGTTCAACAAACGGCTGTGAGTTCGATCCTAGAGCAAGGCAGAAGAATCTGCATACTTCCAACAAATGAGTAACTAAATCATCTAAAATGGAAGGGAAAATAACCAGCAACGTCGATGGATTCAGGAATCCGATTAACCTTTTTTTTTTATCCTCATTTTTATCTTGCTTAACTGTTGTGTTTTTTTCCTTTACTTTCTGTGGTTTTGTTGATGATGAATGCAGTCCCCTGAAAAACATTATATTGAGTCAGAGGAATGAGTTTAGTAACTATTATTTTTTTTTATCATTATAATTCTAGCCTGGTTCAAATTTATCTGTTTCAATTATTAGTCTAAAGTAAATGAGTCTAAAGTGGATATTGTTTTATTCTACATATCATTCAATTGAAACAAGTCTTCCTTACGTTAGTTACCCAGAAACATACTTAACAACGGATATTAAGAACGGTTGTGACTTACTTTTCGTATCACTTTTTCTGGTTTACACTCGTCGTAATAATAAATTCATTGTTTTGGTCTTCATCCCATACTATATGCATAACATCTTCTTTGAAAACATTAATGATTCGGAGGAATTTCTTTCAGTTGTTTCTCCACGGACAGATTGAGTTTGGGTCTTCGATGATTGTTTCCCACAAGATTTAAAACTTATTTTCAACGTCATTCACTGTGAAATTTCCATCAGTGTTTAACTTCATATATAAAGTCGTTTTGTACCAATACTGTAGGAAACTATATACACACATTTTTTTATTGATAATGTAAATGATAGGCGTACAAAGATCATCATCTAAACACATACATACGGACACACACACGCACACACACACACGCACACACACAAGCATATGCACACACGTATATATATATATATATATATATATATATATATATATATATATATGTAAGTATGTATAATTGCATTTTCATTAGCTCAAACACACACTGTGTCACTGGAGTGGTTTCATTATCCTGTATTCGAATCGATGGAGAACTCTTAACTGAACTGAGTGAATTAAGATCTTACCAGTGAAATGACAATCACTAGTCCGGGAAGTTGAGTAATTGTGCCACATTGATTTGTGTCCGATGAAAGTATTCAAGTGTAGCCCACTAAAACCAATAATCAGTGGTCGAGCCCGGTTAAAAATCATCTTGAACCCAATGGGCCAGATCAAAATATTGGACACAGGCCATCGCCCAGGGCGCAAGGAGCAGCGATCACTTTTCTTGGCTGATCTGACTTTCAATTACAGTTTGGAATATTCCCTGTTGTGGAATCAGAATATCAGGAATATCTGACTGCTAAAACTTTATCCATAGTTACAGGAACTATTTCCATCATCTGGTTATTATAGCAAAGGCTTGTTTCCAAAGAATTCCATTCTTTTCAGTAGAACAGGAATGAATAAATAAAAAAAGAAAAAAAAGAGAGAAAAGGATGCCAAATTAGAGCCAAGCAACATGAACCAACGAGCTTGCACTGCCTTCAACATAAACCAGCGTTGATTCATTTCATGACATTTTATCTAAAAAGGGTCGATAATGTTATCTCTTAATATTAGATGTTTTCCATCGAACTGTATTCAAAAGGAAGTAGATTATGATGAAAAAAATATTTCTTTACTTCCGATCATTTTCTGTCTCTCTTTCTGCCAAAAAATTATGGCTAATTCTCTGAAAGTGATTGCGTGCTAAATATCACGACGATGATATTTTTCTGCCTTCTTTCTTTCAAAAACATGATATCTTGCAAATCATACAATTTCAAAGACTGTTAATTTTTCAATCAACCTCTCTTTCTCATTATAAGAACATTCCGTCTCAGTCTTTGATTATTTCAACATAGGAGAGCAAAAGCTGAAGCAAAAAGAATTTCTCTTTATTCACACTTCATTCACGTCAGAGGGATTTTTCTATGCATATTCGCTATTTGTGTTGATTGTTATTTGCGTTAAAACTTTTTTGTTATTCTGCCTCATTTTGTTGATTGCTGAGTTTACTTTAGATAAACACTTCCATCTTATTTTTGGTTTCACCCTATGCACATACACACTGAATGCAGAAATATGCATACAAACACACACACACACACACACACACACACACACACACACACATGTATATATGTATGTATAAAAATATACATAATTATTTCGTATATATATCTACATTTAAACATCAGTATAAATTGTGTACTGGTTTCATCATTGACAAAAATATTGCGGATGAATGTGATTCCTATTTGATAGGTGTTTACTCAAGACTATAAGTGTGAGTGTGATCTGTTTTTTTTTTTTTTCGGGCTTTGGTTTTAAATGATAATGGAAGCACACATCACCATCACAAATATTCACTGTTGAAGGAAAGTCAGCCGTTGACTTCAGATGTATATATATATATATATATATATATATATATATATATATATATATATATAGAGAGAGAGAGAGAGAGAGAGAGAGAGAGAGAGAGAGAAGGAGAGAAAAAGAGAGAGAAGAGAGTTGGGGGAGACAGAGACTAAGACAAAAAATGAGGCTGATATTGGATAGACACATGGATTTTTGACGGTGAAATAGATAAATGGATAGAACGATAGATACATGGATACATAATGAATAATCGCAGTGATTTATATATACATATATATATATATATATATATATATATATATATATATATATATATATATATATATATATATTTCAGATATCCTAATAGCCATTAATTCTAACGATATCCAATTCCCTAAGGATATGATTTGGTCTGCCATCATTTGCATTGTGTTTCTTGAATAGTAGCTGATGTAGGATATGAGGTCTCTTATGGCAGAAAATATCTGTTTAGTTTGGAAAAAAATCAACAATGCAGAATTAAGAGATTGAATCTCTGCCCCAAACCACCCGGTTCTATTCAATTACGTATAAATTTGAAAAGAAGCTTAAAAGTGTGAAGACTGGAACGGTTTGATAATGACAAATATGGGTATAACTATTATGCAGAAAATATATGAAATTTTTGCAACATTCTTTAAACATTTTCAAACAAGAGATGTCAGAAAATCTTGATGTAAACTCATTACGAAGGAATGTGTCAAACGCACCCAAGAATTATACCAATAACTCTACTCTTCAGGACATGCACAGCTAAGCAATGACCGGTAAACACAAGACGCTGAAAATCAGTTCAAAAAGAGTACACGAAACAGCGCCACAAACAACAAAGTCGACAACAATGGAACAGCACAGCAAATAAAGAAAGAAAAATAAGAGAAGAAAAAATCGTACAGAGATTTTAAAAGAGGGATACAAGGTGTGGCGGATGAGAGATCATGGACATGGCCGCACAAAGGAAACCTGAAGAGAGAAAGGGAATAGCTCATCATGGAAGCTTAAAACGAATGCAGCAAGACAAACTATATCAAAACAAAAATTGACAAAACGAAAACAAACAGTGGGTGCCGCCAGTGCGGGGAAAGAGATGAGACTGTAAACAATATGACTGGTGAATGTTCTCAACTAACCCAGAAGGAGTATAATCATAGACACGATAGAGGAACGATGGTGATAGACTGCAAACTGAGAAAACAAATGAGATTCAACCATAAGGAAAAGCGATACAAACGAGAGGCAGCACTGGAGAATAGAAACCACAAAACACTCTGGGACTTTGACATCCAAATCGACTACCTCATCCTGACAAGAAAAACAGACTTGATAATCATAGACAAGGGGAGGAAAATCTGCCAAATTATAGATGCAGCTGTGCCTGAAAACTGTAATATACCAAAATTTAGCAAGAGAACTGAAAAGGAAGTGGAATATGAAAGTTAGCGTAGAGCAAACCATAGAAGTCGCGCTGGGAATGTCCGAAAGACACTGAGGGCGAGACTAAAGGAGCTCATGATAAAAAGAGGGATTAAGGCTGTACAAACCACAGCACTGCTAGGAACTGCATGGAAACTGACGAAAGTCCTAGAAATATGAGGATTGCAATAGAAAATGTTAGCAGTGACCTAACAGCAGAAGGGAAATGTAAGTTGTGATGTGACCCTCAGCGCTAGCATGACAGGTTGGGAGAGAAAAGATAACGGCTGAATACTTGAGGATGCATGTTGTCACTCAACCTCCAGCAATGACCACCAGACAACTGATCTGGAACTGTCGGCCACGATATCACAGAGGAGGCTGGTGACTTGAGGTCTAGGTATCCCTCAATCACCAGCAGTTACCACTAAGCAGCTGGTCTGGGATTGCAAATAACAATAATAAAATTAAATTTATAATTCCCCCCATCCCGTCAAAATTGAGTTGTCCTAAAAAAGTATAGAAAAGTAATGCATAGCCACCCACGTGTATGAATGAATGAAGCTCCTCAACCCCTGACCCTCGTGTATAAATAAATTGGCATGGCGAAATCTACCATTGGAGAAAAAAAATAGAACAGATACTGAGACTTATACTAAGTCAAGACTTGAAAGATTTAAGGGAGACGTATGATCTTGAATGCTTGTAATTCCAGCCAGAGGAAGCTTAGTATTTCTTTTTTTAGGTCTAAAATTAGGAGGTGATTGTCAAACCACCAGTTAGATACCTCTGCACACCGGAATGGCTCGTCCTTGTGAGTTTATACCCTAGGTGGTAAGAGCTGGTGGGGCTCTGAGGTTATCCCTGAGCACATTGGTCTCAACGAACCCACCAAGGTCTGGCGCTACCTTAAAAGAACCAAAAAAGGCTGGTTGGGTTCTTAGGTTATTTCTGAATCACATTGGTCTTAACCAACCCACCATGGTCTGGCGCTACCTTAAAGAACCAAAAAACCCCAATAATGACAGTACAACCGAACCATTTTACCGCAAAAAACGGGGCACAGATCCAAGATTTGTGTGTCGTAACCGGCAGGTGTACCCTTGTTAGTTACCAAGAGGGACCTGTCGTCATCCTGTGACTGCTGGCCAAAACTCCAGCTTGTGTACCCTAGCTAGTTGGCCAAAAACTCATATACCTCTAATGACAAGCAGGAAAGGCGCAGTCCTCACCGAGTGACTGCTATAAAGAACAAGAGAAAGAGATGATCAAGGGAGGAGAATAGACTAGTTATGTATTGTTACTTTAAAAGCAAACCTTCAGTGCAATCTTATAGGGTGCGTATGCTCCAAATATGGAGCATATGCTGTGGAAGTATCGAGCCAACGCCTGGCTGACCAAGTATAACAAATCCAAAAGAAGAAATGGCTGTCTGAGACTGAACTACTTGAGATCTGCAATAATGTAGAGGGAGATTCAGGTGACACACCTGAAGAACTCCCCCCCAGCACAACTAGTACCAACATTAAAACTGAAAGAATTTCCAATGAGACGCAACAGTAAACTATGCACCAGACGTTGACGTGGAGCTACCAGCGGAAAAAGGTAGCACAAAGCTTCACAACACAAAAAAGGACCCCGAGCAATAATAGGGGGACCTGAACAACTCGATTTACGCTGAGGGCGAAAATGTGGCTGGGGCAAAAATGGTAGCACAAAGCTTCACGACACAAAAAAAGGATCCCGAGTAATAATAGGGGGACCCAACTGGGAAAGAAGATTACAAAAGCAGATCTCCTAACTAGAGAGAGATGAAGTACTGCTTAGAAATACACCACACACAGACAAACCACGAGTAAGACTTTGGAACAAATACAAGGTAACGCAAAACGGCATGGCAACTATAGTCGAAGAGATACACCAGAAGAGATTAGCCAAAGAGGCAAGACTGAAAAGATACAGACTCAGAGCAGCCCAATACACACAAAACCGCATATTCCAAAACAACAAGAAAAAGTTTTACCAAATTTAAACGGAGAAAGAAGGCAAAGATAAAACCAGATGCCACATAGGCTAAGAACCATTAGAATAGCATATGGGGGCACCAAAAGACACAACATAACACAGCAATGGATAGGAAACTTGAGAAAACAACTAGAAGATATAAACAATGGAGAATCAATATTATTGAATGAGACCACATTGAAACATAATCTTTGGAAAGTAGCCAACTGGAAAGCACCGGGTCCCAACGGGATCAATGGATATTTGTTCAAAAAAATTCACCACGTTACACGGCAGACTCGGCCACCTACTTCAAAGTTCTCTAAACGAAGGCGAGGCACCAGAATGGAAGACCAAAGGCAGAACCACCCTCATCCAAAAAGACCCGGAAAAGGGGAACTTAGCAAGCAAATATAGACCAATTACGTGCCTACCACTTATGATGAGATTCCAAAGGGACCAAAGGGACAAATTATCTAATCTACACAGATCAGATGATCTTAAGAGAAGTGAGGGAAAGGTGAAAGAATATTGCAATGGGATGAATAGATTACAAAAAAAGCGTACGGTATGATTCCACATAGCTGGATACTCGAATGCCTGAGAATGTTAAAAATTAGCGAACCGGTGGTTAAATTCATTAGAAATTCGATGAAAAACTGGAATGTAGACTTGACAGCCGCAGGGGACGAACTAGTAAAGGTAGGGATAAAAAAGGGAATCTTCCATGGAGACTTGTTGTCCCCACTATTATTTGTTCTAACGAGGATACCACTCAACAGAGTCCTGAAGGACAGCAAAGGGTACCATTTCTCTAAAACAAAAGGAAAGATCAACCACTTAATGTACATGGACGATATAAAATTGTTCGCAAAAAAACAGGGGAGAGCTTGAGACTCTGTTCAACGAAGTGAGGGAATATAGTGAGGACATAGGAATGGAGTTTGGGTTAGAAAAATGCGCAATCATGGTAATGCACAAAGGAAGGCTTACAATGACTGAAGAAATTGAACTCCCAGACAACAGCAAGATTAGGGCATTGACCGTACAAGAACGATACAAATACCTAGGCATCCTCGAATGTGACATGATAAATCAGGAAGAAATGAAGGAGAAAATAAAGACAGAATACCTTAGTAGGATGAGGAAAATATTAAAGACCAAATTAAACAGCAGAAATCTAATAAAAAGAATGAACACCTGGGCTGTGTCTGTTGCTAGTTACAGAGAACCCTTCCTAGGATGGACAAAGGAAAAATTCCAATCAATGGACAGGCGAACAAGGAAACTTATGACAATGCACAGATCATTACACCCTAAAGATGATACAGATAGATTATACGTTAAGAGAGAGGAAGGTGGCAGGGGGCTCATCAGCATAGAAGACTGTGTCCGGACAGCCAAAGCAGTCCTAGAAAGGTAAGTACAAACGAATAGCGAAGAAATCATAAAGAGTGCGAGAGATAGCGCAACAAACAATAAAGTAGGAAACAATGGAACAGTATAGCAAACAAGAAAGGAAAGATGGGAAGAGAAAAATTGTATGGCGAGTTTAAAAGGCTGATAGAAGATGTAGCAGACGAGAAATCATGGACATGGTTACGAGAGGGGAACCTTAAGAGAGAAACAAAATCGCTCATCATGGTAGCCCAAAGCAAAAGCATAAGGACAAACTACATAAGAACGAAAATTGACGGAACACAGACAAACACTAAATGCCGCATGTGCGATGAAAGGGATGAGGCTGTAAACCACATAACTAGTGAATGTAGCCAACTCGCCTAGAAGGAATATAAGCATAGACACGATAGAGTAGCAACGATGATACACTGGGAACTAAGCAAACAAATGGGATTCAACCATGTGGAAAAGGGTTATCAGCAGAAGCCAGAGGCAGTTTTGGAGAATGACAACTACAAACTACTCTGGGACTTTGACATCCAAACTGACCATCTCATCCAGGCAAGAAGAACGGACTTGGTAATAGTAGACAAAAAAAAGGAAGGCCTGCCAAATAGTAGACGTTGCTGTGCCTGCAGACCATAGAGTGAAAAAGAAGGAGGGTGAAAAACGGGGAAAATACGAGGACCTAGCAAGAGAATTGAGGAAAATGTGGAACATGAAAACCAGAGTAGTACCGGTTATAGTGGGCGCACGAGGAACAGTCCCCAAAACGCTGAGGCTGAGACTGAGGGCTATCGGGATTAGGGGAAGGATTGAGACCATACAGACCACAGCACTACTGGGAACTGCACGGATACTGAGGAAGGTGCTAGAGATATAAGTATTGCAACGAATTGTAGCTCTGTCATGATATGCGAAAGAGAGAGGAGACGTTAGCTGAAGATCTGAAGACACTTATTGTCACTCAGCCTTCAACGATAACCACTGGGCAACCGGTGTGAAACTGTAAATCGCAGAATTACTGCGACCTATGAGTACTAGGAGAGGAGGGCTGGAGACTTGAGGAGATTGCTGTCACTCAAACTCCAGCAGTTACCAACAGGCAACTGGTGTGAGATTCCATAATAATAATAATAATAATAATAATAATAATAATAATAATAATAATAATAATAATAATAATAATAATAACAAAAATTTTAAAAAAAGAAGAGGAAGAAGAACAACAACGACGGAACGAAAGACGAACAAAACGAATACAAAGAAGTGTGTGTGTGTGTGTGTGTGTGTGTGTGTGTGTGTGTGTGTGTGTGTGCTCACTTGTAGATAAGTGCAAATGCATTCTCATGAGTCACTATATTTTAGTGTTTTTTTTTGGTTTTTTATTTACGTTAGTTGGAATATTATACGAGATCAGATACGTTAACTGGGGGGAAAAAGTCTCGAACAGAAGAAACAACCGTTAACTATGTCAATGAATAAACAAAATGGACAAATTAAAGAATGTGCATTCCGATGTTCAACATATCAGATTCAATTTGATGAGCGTATAGAACAATTCATTCTGATATTATTTCAATATAAGGAGACCTGTTTCGTGATTATCATCTGTAACATTGACGTCAATGAAAACGTGTTGTATAAACCTGCGGTCTGTTATTTATCAATAACTGGAACCGAGTTAATTACATGCTAACCAAATCAACATCATTTCCATCATGCAATGTTGCACTTCAGGGATAAAACAGAAAGAAAAAAGTTTTATTAAAGTACAGTGCTTACAGTTATCCTCCTCTAACTGGCATGAGATGCAAGAAAAAGCTCATAGGAATTCCACGGTGTATTTAGCACTCAAAGAATAAAAAAGTAAAATCAGTGGCCAAAAATGAAGAAACAAGTTATATAGACATGTCCAATGATGCCATCCAAGTGATGACTTCTAGAATGAATATATACAAACATGATCCATAAAATTTCAATGATTTTTCTTTACATTTTTGGAGGAAGATATGTGAAAGGTCTTCAGGTATGAAAGTTTGGAAATCATATTGTTCAATATACATGCTTACTGATTCCATCTAGATTAATGTATACAAATATGACTGAGAGATATTTCCCACTGTTTTTTTAATTCTCAGGAATCAAATTCCATATTATTTTGAGAAAAGGGAAAAAAAACAGGTTTCGCCGTTTTCCAGCCACGGGTGATGGGCCCTGGTGATTGATATTCATCACAACCAAACGTCAGTATAAGTCATGCTGTTTGGTAAATGCACCAACATATTAATCTTGTTTTAACAGATTTGCCTCAATCAAAATCACATAAGTCTTCATACGATCCTGGTATATGCATTTATTACACAACAATGAAAGTTATAAAATAAAAATAAATCTTGCCACATTTAACCACCTATAATGTTTTGGCTCATCATTATATGTATGTATGTATGTATGTATGTATGTATGTATGTATATATATATATATTTATATGTATATATATATATATACATATATATATATATATATATATGTATATATATATATATATATATATATATATATATATATATATATATATATATATATATATATATATATATATATATATATATATATCGATCGGATCAGAGACGATTTTAAATTCAGATATGGGCATTTGCGATACTACTAAAGGCTTCCCAAGAATATGACTATATCGGGATGAAATAATGATAAATGTCCATTGTAGAAAAATACATTCATGAAATAAGCAGGGAAATGTTTTGGGTGTACTGGTGGCGAACTTCCCATCAATATTTGTGCCGATGCAAAATATGGTATTCAGACAAGAGAGACTGACGATTTTTTAATACAGGTCTCCGGACAACACCAAACTATCGCAATACAAAGTGTAATATTCTTGTTGATTTGTGTCGAATCAAACCTGAATTAAAATTGATAAATCATAGATTATTTGAGACATCAGGTTAACTCGTTACTGCTCTTATTCGTCTCAAAAGTTTGCCTAAACAATCAAACAATCAAAATCACATAAGTCTTCATACGATCCTGGTATATGCATTTATTACACAACAATGAAAGTTATAAAATAAAAATAAATCTTGCCACATTTAACCACCTATAATGTTTTGGCTCATCATTATATGTATGTATGTATGTATGTATGAATGTATATATATATATATATATATATATATATATATATATATATATATATATATATATATATATATATATATATATATATATATATATATATATATATGTATATATATGTAATATTCTTGTTGATTTGTGTCGAATTAAACCTGAATTAAAATTGATAAATCATAGATTATTGGAGACATCAGGTTAACTCGTTACGGCTTTTATTCGTCTCAAAAGTTTGCCTAAACAATCCAATACTTGATCCAATGTTCTTTAAATTACAAGTATGATTAGAGCCATGATTGAATCAAGAGAATTTGGAAATTTTCAAATAAAGGTCAAATGTTTATGCACATGTGGGTACGAGTCAGACTCATGATAAAATATATATAATGAACCTGAATGGAGGTGTAGGGTTGATTTTTGTTGCTTTCTTTTGTCAGCAACCCTAGCCAACCCTTTTCAATATGTCTGAAATTCTTCAAGTTTCCAGTTGAGTTAGACACATTGTAAATATCTGTTGAACACGTTGAATCCTGTTATTTCCAAATCTAATATTCTTGCAGTTTTTGGTTGAATTAGTTTCATAAAAATTTAGATATTGGGAGGTGGGTGAAAATTTGGGATTATAAAGATTTTGTTAAATTTCCAATTTGGATGAAAAAATATCATGAAAAGAAAAGAAAATAATAAAGAATTAACAATCTACGTTTGAATGAATATTTGCTCAATTTAATGGAAACGATTTCATCATTTTTTTCTTAAGCAGAGGAATATAATAAACGCACTTGATGAAGTATGGAGATTGTAATATTAGTTGCATGAATATAGTATCATAGCTACTTAAATTGCTTCCTTGAAGCATCCGTTCATAGATTAGATATTTGTAAATTAAAAATTGGAAGTAAAACAGAGGAAAAGTGATCCTTATCCGTTAATTGTTATTTTGTATGTTATTTCAACCAACCCAGTTGGATGATGTATATGTAATAACCTGTGTCAGTCCGTCTTTTTGCCCAGAGTATATGTTCTAAAATTCTTATTATATTCAAATTATTCCTCTCGATGAGAAGGTCAAGCAGCAAGGCAAACGAAAATGAATATTAAATTTTGATGAGGAACTGTTTTCCTTATTGAATAAAAGATCACATTGGAAAAAATTGCTTTGCTTTTCCACCCAGAAGCAACTGTTTGCAGTCAGTGAGCAAACGTTCATCTACTGGTTTTCTGACGTTGACCTGTGACCAAATGGTCGAATAACGTTTGAAACTGTTGGTATCGTAATTGTGTTATTTGCAAACGCATAAATGATGTTTTTTTAGACATTTTCAGTGTTACCCAATGTGCAAATAACACGTATAACTGGTTGATTACCGTTCAGTAAACCTGGTCAAATGACAGTATATCGAGTAACATACGTATTACAAAGAGATTTCACAAATTATTTTCACTTTGAAAGATTCACAAAATCGGCCGGGGTTTCTACACAAACATTAAATGAGCATTGGTTAAATAAGATGTAAATCATAATCCACATATACCATTTACAAAAAAAAAAAAGTGAACATCTATTTGCTGAGTCAAATTTTGCTGCAATATCAGCGTGAATTACTCTTTCAACCTCTCAATTTGCCTTCACGTACATCTGGAAGATGAATGTTGGGCAAACATATTTGTAAAGAAGAAACAGATAGCCAGAAGCAGGCGGGCACATATACAATACTAACACAACTGAAATTGTAAGGCCTTTCTCACTGATGCTGCTTGGGGAATGTTCATTATATTCAGTCGACAATCTTTGAGATGACTGCCATCAGGGAAGTACAAAGGTCATACATCAATTCAAGTTATACAAATGTTTGGGACTAATTCACATGATAATTACAGAAAGAAACATTCAACAGGCATTTTTATTTCATTGGCTTTCCTGACGAGCTCCGTGGTCTTAACTCAACACATCATCGGTATTTGTCATGTTGCTTAAACTGATATTGAAGGTTTAGAAAGCAGTTCAATCATTCCAGTATTTGGTTTAATCAACATTTAACGTATTAATACCTGCTGTTGTTTCGTTGATTATTTTTCAAAATTAATTTCTAAATAAAAAAAGATTCAGGTAATTTTTCTGTAAGAGATGAGCAATTATGAATTGAAACAAAGAAATGTACATGCTAAATTTTTTCACTTAGTAATCCGAATAGGATATGTATCCTTAATACAGTAGGTTACATCAACTAAAAAACATTGCTAAAGTTTTCAAGCAATTCCATCTAGACTGAAGTACTTCAATGTTTTATTGTTCTTTTTTTCGAATTTAAATAATTTTTTCTTTCAATCATTTGTTTTTTTAAAAAATATGTGAGAGAAAAAATACCTTTTTGAAAGATAGCAGCATTGGATGTCAAAGATGTCCCACTTAGATACATTCAATTGAATAATTGAATCATTATAATGAATCTTTCATGAGTTTTTACTATAATTTTTGATTAAACCATTTCAAAATAGTCTGATGAATGATGATTATAAAAATCAAATCTCTCTTTACGCCTTTCTCCTATTGTGAAATGCTTTTTCACTAACCACTGAATATTTACTTTTTCTTTTTCGTATTTGGGACTTTCTATAAAGAAACATTACACTAAATTAACTGAAAGAATAAATAAGTCGTACAAATTAACGATAATGATCCATATTACTCAATTGAATTAAATTGAAAGATAACTTTGTTCAGATCTGCCAAGAAATGAAGGTTAAAATGAGTGTCAAAGGAATTTTTGGATTAATAAAGGGAATACTTAATATAGCAGTCCAATCGGTTGGTTATGCCTTTTATTTATCAAATAAATCATTTAATGATAAATGTTTGGAGACAAACGTAAGGCTTAACTGTTTGTCTATCGCTTTGTGCTTACTATTTGGGTGACGTTTGCTATCAGTTTTGTGAAAACATGGAAACTAACGATATCTATCCCTGGCACACTGATTGTTTACTATCTTGATACAGCTTAGGAACACTTGTGCATTGATATTACATGTTCAAAAGGGCATGCCTATTTTGGATGTGATATTACCTTTACTTAAGGTTAGGGAGAAAAAAGATTATATATATATATATATATATATATATATATATATATATATATATATATATATATATATATATATATATATATATATATATATATATATAAATAAATATATATATATATATATGTACATACGTATATATATGTATTTATATATATATATATATATATAGCATGTATACATGCACACACACGTACACTAAAATACACACAAATGCGTGCACACACACACACATGCATATATATATGTATATATATATATATATATATATATATATATATATATATATATATATATATATATATATATATATACATATATATACCAATAAATGGATCGGACAGTCCGTCATATATGTATATATATATCATGTTAGAAGTACATGGCGCTTCTATTTTGTTTCTCATTTCATATTCAACGAAGAGATTCTTCTACCAAAAATACCTAATAATTTATCATTTTTTTTTCTTTTCGAACAGAATCTTCCGAAATTCATACAAAATGGGTAAATGGGAAAAAAATCATTGTATCAATTCAATTTTTTCAAATGTTTTTTTTTTCTATTTTATCATTTCATTGACTTTTGGAGCTGTTGGTTAATTTAAGTTACATATGGGGATATGTATATACCAGCTATTTCTCTTTCTTAAACTTTTGGAGTTGGATTCTTTCTGTTTGTCTGAATAGAATGATATATATCAATGTTTCATGAACACATTACATGAGTTAAATTTCAATTCAATGATTGTTTTTGGTAAAATAATTGTCAAGACGTTTTTTTTCAATTTTAGCAAAACATCAATGCCTGAAATGATTTTTCTGTATTTTCAAAAATTACGCTGAAAAATTTTTGTGACCAATTGGATTCTTAGTTAACCTTTGCATATGCCATGCATTAATTTTTCTCCCTTTTCCATCAAGCAAAATGTACATGCAACTAGAACAATCTTTATTATCTTATTATATTTCTATGATTCAAATTCCGGCTGCTTTTAACTGTTACTACTTATCCTAAGACTGATATTAAACAATTCGAATTGGAAAAGAAGGCTAATCTTTTGGTGAAACTCGAACACACGAATGTTCTCCCTTACAACTTTTGTGTAATACTTTTATACATCTTAGCAATCGATAAAAAAATAATTTACAATTTTACGTTTCATCCAAGATTTTTGTCTTTCTGTAAATTTTTTTTCCAATGAAACAACATCGAAAATTGTAAAGTAAAAGAAAAGTTAATCCAATCAGGATGCAATACACACACTATCGTTGAAAGTTTGCTAATCTTTGTTTATTTGTTTACTTTTCATATTTTGACTGCTTTTCGGAAAATACTTTTTTCATTCATGTATTTACTCCCAAGGCTATTTGCAGGTAAATTGAATGTAGAATTACCTCCCTGGTTTTTAGCTGCAGAAAGCACTCACATAAACGAAAAAAGACCAAGAATTTTTTTCAATTTGAAATCACAAAAACAGCATCAGATTTAACGATCCCAAGTGAGTCTGGCTGTTATTTCATATTGGAAGTGATGTCTAATATTTCAAATGTCGACATTTCCAAAATTTTGCATGATGTCATCTTTTTTCATTTAACTTTTTTATTGATTTATTTATTTATTCATTTTTTTTGGCAAATAGACTACAAGGATGGAGCAAAAGTGAGCAATGAACTCAGTACCCTAAATAAATTTGTTGAACCATTGTAATTCAATCCTAAAAGTGGGGCTGCGAGGAGATAAAGACACTTATCAAATAATCAAGCCCAGCTCTTTGTTTACCATTCCACTTATCAAATGCATCATAATCTCTATATAATTTACTAGGCCTGTCAAAGATCCTCATGGGCTCCGTGGACCGTACATTTTTGCAAGAATTCTATGTCGTGTCTGTTATCAGCATTTAATAGTAGTGGACAAATAATGACACATTGCATTAACAGTCCATCGTCTCTCTCTTCTGATTGTTCTTGGGAAGAATATGCACGTTATTTATTTTTGTTTTAATAATATATTTTGATATCATTTCTTTCCTTCAATACTTTGTTTATACAAAAAGAGATTTTTGTAGATATGCAGTCCATGTTTCACCGATTGGATTTTCCAAATAAAAATAATACAAACAGACCATGAGTGAATACGTAAATCTTTTCCAACTTCCTCATCAGAAATAACATAAATATGAAAAAACAACATTGCATTGCAATAAAGTTACAAAATTTCCAGCTTTCGTACAATGAAATGGTCATTTTCTTCAGACTAGGGGAGTTGTTTTCGATCGACCAAAAGGAGAAAAAAGGTTAGATATGATGTTTGACATTAGCCGTGTGTCTTTTGTTATTTCCCCTGCTATAGAATGGATACATGTGATGAAATTTATCAGTAGATTAGGAATTTATGATGCATATGAGTTATCTTCCATGTGCAACTCAATGACCAATCGCTGTGTTGCATTTGCAAATTAGGAACAGGGTTTTGTCACATCCAGTTTTCTTTTATTTTCATATATTTGATACTAAGATTTGATGTTGTCGACAATTCATTTTATATTCAGTCAATATTTTCACTGATGTAAGGAAAAATACTTTTAGATAGTATACAAACATAAGAAATTATGAGATGGATGAAGTTGAGAAGCTCGTACATTTAATACCGAGCAAAAATAACACCAGTATTTCTTAAATCAACTCAATCTTGAACGTGGATGATTATTACACTACTAAGTTTCTACCAAAATAGGTAGTTACCGTAGCAAAATGTCTGCAATGCTTCATTAGCTTAATTTTGTAAAGTGCAGGACAACATTAGAACTCACGTCATCGTTTGATGAAATAAACTTCCCGGGAATTAGCATAATGCATCTCTTCTTGCTTTTACGGAAAAGTAGAAAATAGCAAAAAAGCCTTAGGACTTTGTTATTGAGACAGCTTGCACTTACTCATTTCTTTTCTACGTCCTGGTCTCCTGTACTTCTCACAACCTCTTCCTCTGACTCCGCTGTATTTACAACTGATCCCATTTTTTTGGGGGGGGTCTGACAACTAAAACCTCTTCTTTCAGTTCCTGTTTGACTAATGAAATACTTCTTTCCAGGAATAGTCAATTTCCAAATGGCAGGGCTAACCTGCAATTGAGAGGACAGTTTTGGGAAATGATCAGCACTCAATGAACAGTTACTTACTATACTGCATCTGGTGCAATTTAGTTCCATTCTATTCCTCCTTGTAGAGGTTTCCAAATAGAATTTTATTCGTCTATCTGATTTTTGTTATCAATCCTTATCATATTCTTCAGTTCTAAATATTTTTATCGTTCAGTTCCGAAAAAAACACTAGGTCTTATATACATAGAGCAACGCAAGTCAAGGACAAAATCAAGATTACTTCCCCATGATATGTTTCCCAATCAGTCATTAATTTCTTCCTTCAAAAGAAATGTCTCAGAATATTTATACCCACTCAAGAAACCAATTATCAGGAAAATGTGCTTCAAGTGGAACAGATGCTAAAACGGTTGTTTCCAATCAAGAATATTCATAATTCTAGTCGATTTCCTCCTCACAACTACTTGGTCTTGCAGTAACAATGGTTTGTCTGTGATTAACAATATATCTCACTATGAGATCAACTGCCTTGAGCTAATCATAGGGTTTCAAACTTGCTTATCGAACGTCATATTAAATCAAAAATTGAAAATTCAATTTCATATATATATATATATATATATATATATATATATATATATATATATATATATATATATATATATATATATATATAATGTGTACTTTAGAGAGTGAGACAGACTCGGGAGTGAAGTTTTTGGTGGTAAGGTTTATTAATCCTTATATGTCAATAGTCCATACATGTTTCGGGATTTCTCCCATCATCAGTGGTTTGCGTTGTGTGAGTGGGAATTAAAATGTATCATGTGGAACCAGAGTCCACCGCCAGGGGCTATGCATTGTGGGTAGGTTTTGTTGTCAGGGCTACTACAGGCCTCATGCTGAATGTAAGAATGACCAGGAGGTATTGGGATTTGTGTGAAGCAGCAGCAGTTGGTCTTGGGGAGGGCAGAGTGTGTCAAGGTAGGGGGTAGTGTTGTGGAGGTGGATTTTTTGGTATGTTTGGGATAGTGTAGGAGGGGTGGTGGGGTCAAGGAGCTACATAGGTATCAACCTTAAAAGTTACTGAAAATGTTTGGCTTTGATTTGGACAGGGGTTGTAACAGGCTAAGGTGAAGTTTTTCCTATGGGTCTAGGTGACTTTGAAGCTTCCATTATTGAATGTGTCTAAGATGTGGGTGTGAGGATATTAATGGTAGGAGTTGTGTGTATTAGTGTTCTGTGTGGTGAGGGTTGTTCAGTTTAGTATTTAATCCATTAGAATATAGGGTTTTAAGTTTGTTGATCCACCCCAAAGTGAGCTCTAAGTTTGATCCTTCCGAAGAAGTCATAGAGATCTTTGTAGAGGGTGTGATTGTTGAAGTGTGGGGGTCGGGGACAGAAATCAAGGCCCTTGTTAAGGAGTTTGAATGTGTCCCTAGTAAATCGAAATTTACTTAGGTTCATTACTTTCCCTTCTGGGTCTTCCTTAATTCTGATGGTGTGTAGTAGTGTTTTAGTAAGTTTTCTAAACTGCTTACAAGTGTTGGAATCAGGTTTTCTAACCCATCTTCCATATTTAGTGGTAGGGGGGTTATATATATATATATATATATATATATATATATATATATATATATATGAAATAGAAGCAGACAGCCTGACAGAAGGTGGAGATGGGTTTGAACCTTTACTAATATATGCTCCCACCAAAGATACTCAATTTTTCTCTTATAATAAAAAAAAAATGCAAACATGTGCAAAAATTATCTAGGTAATTTTGTGTTGGTTCAACTTTTATTGTATTTTCTTCACAGATTTTTACCCTGGCAATTTTACTCCTCGGATGCCAACTGTAACGAGTAGTAAACCCCAGCAAATCCGCTTTTTTGACTGATGTTGTTTTAAATTGACATTAAAGATCATCGCAAAGCACCCTTGCATATTTTACCGTCTACGTCATCATGTTCTCCAAGGTCTATATTGTTAAGCCATATATTTGGTCTGACTCAAGAAAAACTTGAAAGGAATATCGTCTTAACATATTATGCAGTGGAAATTTCGAGATTGCTTCCATCTTCTCGTAAGAATCCCCAGGCTTTTTCTTCTCAGATATCGATATATGTTTTGGACAACTTCTCATTACAACTGAAGCATGTAAGTTCTGACGCTGATTCGATACTCTTACGTTTGATCCGATTGTGAACCCTTTTGATTTAAATGTCCCGTTGGCATTGCTGTATAAAGCAATCCCGTCGTTGATTCATCATCAGCATAATCCATATCTGTGATTGATTCAGCTGCAGCGTCGTCAGCACCTGGCTTCTTTGAGTGTAAAACCTAGTACTCTCTTGATATCAACAGAGTTGCATAGGATATAAGCAAGGCAGGATAAAAAGATAAGAAGCCCGTTACTATGTCAAAATATCTCAATCAAATGTTCTTACTACTGGCATTAGAATTTCTACTGCAACATGATTGCAAGTACTTTCCTATGAGACGGTATATGCTTTCATCATCTCCTCTATCCTACCATGTTGTTTAAAACTGGAAGAATAAAAAAAAACTACAAACACTTTAACTGCAACTACTGTTTTCTCAATCTCACGTCTTTTGGAGAGGATTTTACACGTTGGTTTCATTTACTCGCTGTTCTCCATCGATAATTGCTTGTCAGACAGAGTTATCAATATTTAGGAAAAAGCAGTATTCAACATCCAATGTAGAACGTCTTGATTGTACATCTTATTTCACGTTGATAATGGTACATCATTACATCCTCCCGATTTCCAAACATCAACCAGGATAGTGTCTGTGCTAAATGTTCTGCTACAAGACATTTTCCTAAAGGGCACTTCCAATTACTCCCGTTGTGGGATCTCCAGTTAAGGCGTATGAAAGTATTCAATATTATCTTTCTATAGGTTGGTCCTTCCTTTTGGGGTGTTTTCCAACCAACTCGCAAAAATGCTTCCATCTGTTATTTTATTCTTTCCTTTTGATCTTTGGGTTTTGGCCTTGCTCTACGTGCACTCTTTTCTTTTACTTGCTTTCTGGTCACCTTAGTGCTGCCTTTTCATTTGTGTTAGCTGTTGTGCAAGAGATGATGTTGGTTTGGGACTGCAGACATGATCTGTTTCTGCTCCATAAGTTTCTTTGAGTTAAGCCTCTTCAGGGGTTGTTGAATAGACACTGTATGGTGTTGTAATTTTAAGGGGTTCACTTTCGTTCAGTTTCTGAAATTTATCGGCAACTTCTCGTAATCTCTTGCTGCTTTATTTGGTACAACTTTGATATCATTTCTGCCTACCGGTTTTTAAGTTTGCAGTACTTTTTGTAATCATAATCTTCGCAATCTATGTTTTTGAATTGTTATTAAAACATACTTGTTCGTTTTCAAAAGTACAACATTGTCTCTTATAACACCACATGACGTTTAGCAAGATGAATTAAAAGTGATTTAAGGAGATTATTCTGAATAAATGAAAAAAAAACATTGTTCTTCATTTTTTTATATTTCGAAGGTTGCATTCATTCTCTCAGTGAATGCTAAAAGTGCATGAAACGGTCAAGCACAGGTGAAAACGTAAACTTTTAATCTATTCCAAGTCGTCTTGTTTGTGAATTCAGGTATTTGAATCGAAAAGCCTCTAAGTGAATGGTCCTACAAAAATCATCAAAAATAAAAATTCAGGATAAGAAATCTTAAATCTCCAACGTAATGGGAAAATTGCGTGCAACCATCAATCTGCCAAAACTCTTTTCTGGATTTAGGTTGAAAATTGTTATTAGCATGATATCAATCCGGGGTAGGTGTGAATCCGTGTAAAACTTGCCTTGGTTTATTGCAATCTGGAGATAAAAAACATGTACACTAACAAAAGTTATAAAATAATGAAAAAATAAAGTATTTTTTCCGAAGCAGTTCATGCTGATATATCAAATACTTACTTGCTTCGTCTGTTCCTCTTTCTGGAATGAATGTTTTATGTGAAGATAGAGAGGGTCAGTGGGTGAATGAAGCTATTAAAATGTTACCTACAGTCGGAAGCAATGGAAATGTTGGAACAAAAAAAAGATCGAGAAAATAGATTGAAAACGACACTAATGGTCATGCGCATATCTTGGTTATTAGTAAAGACTATTCATATTTTTTTTAATTTGCAGGAATTTAT
This sequence comes from Thysanoteuthis rhombus, assembly GCA_963457665.1. Classification (NCBI taxonomy): domain Eukaryota; kingdom Metazoa; phylum Mollusca; class Cephalopoda; order Oegopsida; family Thysanoteuthidae; genus Thysanoteuthis; species Thysanoteuthis major. The sequence continues at coordinate 10,751,436 of OY735218.1, forward strand.
CGCTTAAAAGCATTCTTTATTTGGGAGTGAGAGGTTTGTAGGTAGAGAATGTGATCAGTAGCTGGGGAGTTTAATTAAGTTTGTATACAATTAATTTCAGGTTGGAAAAAGGGAAATCATAAATGAGTTTCCTTTCTGTTAACAAGGTTTTCATTTATTCTATCAATAATTCTAGATATTTCTATGTCTTCATCCAAAGAGGAAATACCCGCTAGCTCTTTTGGAATATATTATCTGGTGAGACAAGATATATTGTCATGAAAATGAAGTCAGAAGGAATCCATAGAGTTCAAAATATGAAGGTTTTCAATTGTTTATAGATTTACAAAAGTGTATCTTCGATTTGAAAATATATATTGATGAAAAATCTATGGCTTAAACACTATTCTATATTGAACATCTTCAGTTAGCCAGGGGCTGAAGTAAGGAATCGATATGAATTGAATCAGCGAGAGCAGTGATTCAGGAGTGGTAGTTGAAAGAGAACAGATGGAAAGAGGTAGTAAAAATTGACAAATGTTGTTCGTGTGGTAGGAAACCGTAACAATTGGAGAAGCCGGAGGAAAGACAATCTGCACTGAATAATCTGTAAGAGCACTAAGAAAGTTCCAAATGCAATATAGTCGTAAATAAGTAAAAAAGTCGTATATAAGTAAAAATTGAGTAGTGCTATTTCTTGATGTTTTTGATTGTTTCAGAAACAGAATCACACCAGCCTTGTGAAAACATGTATGTAATAGATCGAGATAGATTTTACAGGCATTTCCATTATCCAATGCATTTTTGTCTTGGTGAGAGCAAAAGGAATATATATTCCCAGATTTCTGAATATTTATCTATATTTCTTGACATAAACCAAATGACACCCAGCTGAGTATTTCCTTTGCAGTGATATACACTCTAAGCAGATCGGTAACGTAATCAACAGCTTGATTGGAATCATGTCCAAAATTGGAATCGTTCTTGAAAAGTGATGTATCTTCTTTGGAAGATACCAATAATGATACTAGCTAATCGAACTTCCATAAAAAGGAATCATTGATATTATTATATAGAATTTCAGGACAACATTTGAAGGTTTTTTCGCTTTTTAGAATTAGCGTCCTTGATGTAGATTGAATGCCAAACTGCATTGAATGGACTTGAGTAGATTTTCGTGAGGAGATTTATGGCTTGCAATAAAACTGAAATACTTTTTCATATCCACCTTGTTCCTCACACCGAGTTAATTTTTATCAATCTTTGAGGGGTAAGCTCAAGTAGAGGAGACTTACACACATAATTACATAACTCCTGCATTACCTGGGAATTTTGGCATTTATTGAAGTCCTTTTTGTGATTGTGACGAGATGAATGAGTGGATCATTATCTCTTGCAGCCTTGTTCTTGTTTCTTCCTTTCTTAGGTTTGTTTTTCCTTGATGTCACAATAAGTTTGGTCCATGGCCCCTGATTCGTCAGTTGCTGTGTTTATCAAAACTTCGTTCCATCAATACGATCTTGAGAATCTGCAGACTTTTTTCACCATGAAATAATACAGGTTTTTGTTTTTTGCGCAAACTAATTGTTATTACCCCGTTCCACTCGCTGCAAAAAGTAGAAAAAAATTGTTTCAACACAGCTATTTAATGACCTTTGCGTTTTAAAACTGCATTTGTTTTTATATTCCAGCAAAAGATACTTTCAGCATTAGTTTGCTGCAGCAGGGATGATTGCAGCGTTTTAATTGAAGAGCATAAATCTGTGAGCTTTCGAAATGAAGCCGTCCATAGAAAGTCAAGTTATTAGACTGTTGAAAAAGAATAACCAGTCATTTTATCCGTACATTTTTCCTTCATTGATCGAAGACTTTGTATAGAATTCACCCGTTATAACAGCAGATTCTTTATAATGGCACTCTTACATTCACAACGGTTGCCAGAATGGGGGTTTATAAATTTCTCAAATTCGTAAATTTCGTGTGGTTGGTTAACGTAAGAAAACTGCAAGGTTTTTTTCATATTACATAGGATACGTTAGAGGCTTCCTGCTATTTTGATGTTCTATCACTTTTTCTTACTTTTTTCTCACTGTTATTACGCGGATATCTCTGTGAAAGCTATAATTTGATTCTAAAAAACAGATACCATCATGGAATCCCATCATTTATTCTCAAAAAGTGAAGAATAAAGGATCTTAGATATTTGTCAGAGGCTGATAAGCTTTACTGTATACAAAACATAGGTTTTACTCATAAAATGTATTCAAGCTGATGAAATTGATCATATCGATTATAAATCTGAATTAAAATAAATTGGTATCGTGAAGCAGTTTGAACGATTCATTATATCTTCTCGGATTCAAACAATACAGCTCTGACAAAACGCTCACCTCTGCAAAATCCCCACACCATCTAAACACTGGGGGAAATCAGTTTATTTATGAGAATATCACTCGAAAATGAATCGATGATGTCATTATGTTAACCAGTCAGAAGGCCCAATCTAATGCCTGTCACCAGACAATTTTGGGCCATGCTCATTTTATGTGCCTATTTGCATCCATTTGATGAATTCATTTCCAGGTATTGTTGTGGGAACCTGGAAACGTGCTCACAGCCAACGAAGACGCTGTCTGTGAATGTTGGTTGATTAATGAATCGGTTGTGATCTTTCTTTGATATCCATAATTTTGTGCGAGGATATAATGCCATAGGAGACAACTTCCTTCTTCTGCTTTGTCTCAAATTGCCTGGTTTCGTAGAGCATTGTGGATACCTCGTTTGAATTAAGGAAGCCGAGTTTTGTTTTCAGTGACTATATTTCTCCGTTTTACACTTTACGTAGAAAGTTCAATGTCATTGTTGCCTATCAGAACCTGAAATCCAGTCAGTCGGTGGGATCATTTGAAATGTCGATAGAATTGCAATACGTGTAATGTTCTACTCCCTGATTTTTTTTCCTGGTCAATGAATATATCTGTTGGTCCTTGGTATTCTCAGCTCAACATGTTCCTGATCTTTTTGACACTGTTCATAAAACTGACGCTCCAAGCGTTTATGCTGATATCATTAGCAGGCATGTGGAAACGTCGGGTGTTACTTACAATGGTAATTATATGTATATTGAATCGGAGCCGATGCTGAAGGGAACGTATTTTTTCACTGAAAAAGCCCCAAACTCCATGTGGATATCAGGCATAAAAGTCATAAAAACTGCAGTTCAACAAATGCATTGTTGCTATCAAAACTTCAGTTCATGTTGGAACTTGACTCTAAAATCTTGCATGAAATCATTCTCCCTAAATACATCCAACTTTTAACTTTAGAAAGTACATTTTGCTTTGCTTTCAACATGAATAAGCATTCATTTATCAAACTTAACCCAAATGATCAAAAGCAATCGAAATGCTATCATTTTGAGAAAAGTCAGCAAAATCGTTCAATATGCATAGGTCACCTGTAAGAACAATTCATCACTTAATGCTGAGGGGTTGAAACCATTGCCACGGCACCACAAGGGACACTACAGTTTATAACCACTCGTTCTCTATTTTTGAAACAAAGACTGTCGTCTTTCTGCCTCTGGGTCCTCTCCCCTTCCCCTGTCTGTATCTCTCTGCTTCATGTATGTGTGCATAAGTTTTTTCCGTCGTTATAGTAAGATGTTACATATGCAACATTAACATTCCTTCGAAATTCTATATTTCGCTCTAAACACACACAAAAATGTACACACTCAAACACAATCTTTACTACGCATCATGTATATATATATATATATATATATATATATATATATATATATATATATATATATATATATATATATATATATATATATACGGGTGTGTGTGTGTGTGTGTGTGTGTGTGAGAGAGAGAGTGTGTGTGTCTGAGTGAGCGCATGCACATTTGAGTAGATCTTTGTGTCTGTGCAAGTGTGCGTGTGCATGTGTGCACGTGCAAACGCGTGTTTGTATGTACATATGTCATCGATTACCATCTTTCCACTGCAGACCCATTTGGGTAAAGACATATTTCCTTACTGAGATAGAATGGTGCACCCACAGAGAAAATTTGTTATACAGCGTTGTACATTCATCCCAGCTGGAGATCTGGAGTTAGCTTCTGATATGTGGGTTGCATGAAATACTTCCTTTTGTCTCCTGGGGGTCGTTCGTTTCACAAAGCACTCCTATGTATTTATGTCCTGATGTCAGTTAACCAAATAGGAAGAAATTTTGCAGATGGTATTCTATTCTCATAATATATTCACCATTTTGCAGATTAGCTTCAATGCTAACTTTCAGGACTTCAATGTTCTTTGATTAATCCATCCAGTGCTCGTTTGATTCTATGCTCCATACAAATTCAGGATACATACCCAAGGTAATCATATTTTTACGGTTTTATAGACTATTTTTTAACCCTTCACTGAGCTCCTGACTTCTTCGATATCCTATGCCATGTGTTTTTTTTTCTTTTGAATAGGATTACGTCTTCTATGGATACAGCAGTGGAAATCTCTTTCAAGACTTGAACTTTCAGCAATAACATGAACGGGAATATTAGTCAGCACTAGAACGATTGGGAAAAAACATTTAGACATTTAAAGTGGAGGACAAAATTTGCCAGCAAAGAAGCTCAAACAGTTTAAGGAAATATAAAAAAAAGTGGGGGGATATGTGAATCAAGTAGTTCGCTTGCTGAACGATCGCCTTAACATGGACGTGGCGAGCCCGATGTTCCCGAGTGATCTAGTTAGTTTCAATACCTCATATTTTGACGGCCCTGGTTTCGCCTATCATTTCTGAGGACCAGCGTTGTTGGTCATGATGTTCACAGTTTGCTTGACATTCTCGCAATATAATCAGCCCATTTCCATTTGAGATTTCCAGTGTTTTTTTATGATAACTCCCATACCTTTTTTTTTTTTTTGATTTACTGCTCTATTTTGGGATCTCTTCATTTCATGTGCACGTTGATTTTTTTTTATCAATTTGCGGGGATCATTATCTTGGTTAGGTTTTATGTTTAATGACCATGGGTAACTATTAGGCAGTTTCATTGATATTGAATTGTTTTTTTTTTCAACTGATAAAATAGTAGTATCCATTCGATTTCCTCCTGAGCGTATCATTGAGATTGTTTTTTTCTACGGATATATGATAAGCTATTCTTTCAAACACCATGGTTCCACATTATACACTTACAAGCTCATTGAACGATTTGTTTCCCCGTGCTCACAAAAAATGACAGTATATGTGAGATAGATGGGTGCACTCTGCATATACGTATTTATTGGAGATTTGCATCACCCTGTTCATTGAGTAAGGCGTTTTGTAACCCATAGGCTTAATTTTATTACTTACCGTTTCTTTTTTGTTACCTTTTTGTAATGTTCTTCAAGACAGCATTTGCATTACATCATCAAAACACAAACTATAATTCAATTTACTACGCCAGTTCAATGGGTAAAATATAATTTTAGACACTAGTTATGTGACATAAGACTTCTACACATTGCTTTTTGCCATACATAAGGATCTATGTATGTGAACACTAAGGAACATTTTTTAAAAGACGGACAAAATATCATCAACGTTTTCTTTTGTAGATTGTATAATGAAAAAAAAAAAAGGAAAACAGTTCTATAATCTCCCTGAAATTCATATTCCAGCTCTGCAAGTCTGTTGATGCTGTCTATATTTGAAGTGGTCTTCAAATGTTACACTGTACAAAATGATCTGTACCAGATGAAAATTCGACTCACATTGGTGTTTTAGTGTGTTTTTTTTTTCTCTGCTGTTTTTTTAGACTGTTTTCTTCATTAGAAAGCTTAATCAGCCAACAGTTATCAATACCTTTTATTGATTATCATCCACTTAGAACTTCATGATCTATGCAATTGTACAACTTTATCAAACTTGATGATTGTTTTAACTAAAAGCCAAATGAAAAAGTTGACTTCAAAGTTAATCAGAAAATCTTGGAAGTGAATCAATCGTATGTGATACAGAAATTCGTTTGAAAGCATAACTGGATCTGCCTCAAAAGTGAACAAATCTGCTTGGTTTATTGCTTTCATATCCAGGAAGTTCCATTGAAATTCTGAGAATATTTGTCTGTATTATGTGGTCAAATCAACTTACAGGCACATGTGAATGCATATGTATGAAAATCTAACACAAGTTTAAGGGAAAAAGGAGGGTTACATTCTAATAACTAGGAATATTCTCTTGAACCTTAACCTGGATATGATCATCTACAAAATTTTGTTTGATTTGAGTGTATATGCGTATACATTTGTAAGTTAAAACCCTCTCCACAGCTTGAATATTCAAAGGAGCAATGTTGAAAATACTTCCAGTAATGCAATAATCACCTGTCTACGGTCCGTCCATTCAGCTTTTGATCTCATTAACAACCTAAATAGACACATGCACATTTGATGAAATAGTTTTTTACGATTTTCACTTCCTAGGAACTCTGTTTATTCAAGTATGAAGCAATTTTGACATTTTTCCATTCTGTGAGAGCCATACTAAAAAAACCTTCACGATTGTTGCTGTCCAATATTTACAATCAATTCATTTAATTTTGATCTCATGAACAACTTCAATGAAAGATCACAGGGTTAGTAAATTAGCAATATCGATTTTAGTCATCTACTTTGAACTCCATGTTAGGGAGCAATGCAATAGTTTAGCATTATCCACGCTATAGATAAAACACTCAAAAAAAATCCATTCGCTGCTTTGGATGAAGCCCAAAATACATCTGGTGAAATGATGTCGATATTAATGTATAAAAGAAAAATATCTGTTTTGGAAACAATGATCAGTATATAATCATTATTGATCGATTAGATTATCAGCCAGTTTTATCGTTACTGAATGCAAGTATCTGATGATGATATTGACTTTTGGAGGGGATTTCTTTTGTTTTTTGATAAGTGACGTGACTTTTCGACTGGAAGAAATCGCTTTGCTGATTAGATATCTCCTACTCAGCATTTGAAACACCAAACAGTTTCGACATTTGAAAATTAACCGCTATTTGGAACTCTGCATTATATAGTAAAGTAGCTTTATCGAATTCAAGTAAATAGAATCATTCTAAAAATGATGACAGAACTAAATATTATCAAAATCGTTCCAATATCGATATATCATAGCGAAAATGATATTTTTGTTATTAATAATCATTCTATAATGTTGATTAATAGATTTTACTTCTACTTAGAATGATGCAAATCTAATAAAAATACCTATCTATTGGAACATTTATTTTTGTACTGAAGCGAGTTTAGTAATATATTTGCTTAAAGAAGCATGTCGTAGAAATTCAAGTACAGTTATTGTAGTCTGAACCAAGTGCATTAGCTAAGTACTCGATGAATTTCCATTGGTTTCTTTTAACATACTTACACATCTTGAAAAATGAATATTTATTTTAACTATTTTCGTACATAAACTTTGGAAAGAAATTTTTCCTCATTCATCCTGTCTCTTGTATTCTTCAATTTTTGTTCAAACTTTTCTACTGTCAACTGAGAAAAAGACGAAGATCAACATTCTGAACTACTTTGGAACGATGAATACTCATACATAAATGATTATATATATATAGTCTTTTTTTGCACTACTTCAACGACTATCAACGTTCTTTCTATGGAAACAGTAAAATTCCCTCTCTGACATGAGAATGCTGGTTTATTGATATTTATTTTGCTGTTGACTGCAAATGGCAAAATATCTTTCATTACTAATCTTTGGCTAAAGAGGTATGTTTAATTGTGATTGATGGGAACAATGTTTACCTGTAACTGGGAGATTTTTTTTTCTGAATGTATCATTCATAATGGAACACTTGGAATTATCTTGGAATTGAAAAATTGATAGGTAACTGTAACACTTCCAACACGCAGATATTGTGATAAAATATTGTTCTGGGTTTTATTTTGTCCAAGGAAAAGTCGGTAAGAGGAGTCAAAAACCTCGAGCTAATGAAGGTGAGTGCTAAAATATTTTCATACATAGGCATCTTCAGCGACAAAAGTTCTCCTTTAACATTACATGAACGTGTGCCTTAACGCGAGTTTGAATTATGTATCGAAAATCTTTTTTACTCAAATAACCTCCTCCAGTTGACAATATGGTGTAAATAGTGATGGATGGTACACATTCAGAAGGTTGATCTTGACAAACGTTGAAGTATAACTCGATTAGCATAGAAAATTTCAGACCACAAATGAATGCTTGAAAGTCATGCTGATCAGATGAGTGATATTTTGTCACGTCAAGGATTCAGTATGACAGAGTGCTTCTGTTTTCATTACAACACAAGGAATTAAACTAGACAGCGAGTATCTGAGCTACCTCAGATTCGCAGACGACATAGCCCTTTTCAAGAGAACCTACACGACCTCCAACCAATGATAGATGAACTAAATGAAGAGAGCAAGAAAGTCGGCCTACACATGAACTTCAGCAAGACGAAGATCATGTGCAACAACTACATTGGAGATGAAAACACTAAGATCGAAATCGAGGACACAGACCTCGAGAAAGTAGACCACTACATCTACCTAGGATAACGAATCTTCATGAGACCTTCAAAAGAAGAAGAAATCAAGCGAAGAATCATACTAGGATGGCAAGCCTTTGGCAGAGGTAGCTCAACCTTCAAAAATTATAAGATCCCATTAATCCTAAAGAGAAGTGTGTATAACCAATGCAATGTTTTCAAACAATTTCCCCTATCAAATATGGCACTCTAACCTTGTAGTTCAAGGCAAAGAAAGTAGATACAAATATACAGATCTTGTTAAGCATGAATAATTTCGACTAATGAATATTCTAGCCGTCCATGTATGGACCCAAGTTTTGCCATATTCAGTGAATTATTTTGACGAGTATTTTCATCTTTATTGTTTTGATTCTTTTATTTCGGCTAATCAGTTTTTCAGATATGATATGGTGAAAATATTGGTCTGATTAATCCATTGAGAAAAAAAAATGAGATATACCAGGAAATCATTTAGAGAAGTTCTAGAGGAAATGATTCAAATGTCAGATGAATCCGATGGAAGATGATAACATTTTCCATTGCATGTTTCCGAGAATATTTTATCACCTAACGGAGACCTGACATCAGCTGATCTCAGGATTTGACAGAGAATCTCACGAAACAGTTGTCGATAACCTATATTATTCGTAAAATTCTCTAAGATATCTTTCCTAATTTGCTCCCAAACTAAACCAATCAGGGTTTTAAAAAAAAATGTTTTAATTATTTTTAACCACGAATAAACTTTGATGCACATACGAAGCTACTTACACAGTCTCTCACACATACATACATACATGCACGTGAACACACAGACAAACGTACATGCACATACAAACACGCCTACATACCGAAGACATACACTCTACAAAATTATATTTACAATATGAATAAAATGATTTTACAAATTTATTGAATATTGATTCCACCTTCTATATTTATGCGAGTCTTTGATCAATATATATATTTACCTAACTGTCAATCCAAACTGGACAAGATTTTGATTCTCAAAACGAGTATTCCCTATTAGGTATCCACTTTCCGTGATCAGGCATTACAACAGCTGGCAGCAGATTTAACAGACGAATATTTCTGGTTCAAAAATTCCTCAATCATTTCTCAGTTATAGGAACACTTTCCAGCAAAATATCATTCTAATTCTTTGAGAGCCTTTCTACTGTACAGAAAAATTCCCTGATTGGATAAAAAAATGTAACAATGCTCTGTTACTAGTTGGTCATTCAACTGTTTTCACTCTTTTTTTTTTTTTGGATAACTTATAGAGTTTAACAAATAGCTTTTGAGACTCCTGAATTCATATTCAAGATTCATACACATCTCCTTTATCGTAAATATCAAGTTCAAGCAAAAATACATGGTAACTGATAGAAGCAATGACAAAGTGACTCAGACCAGGAGACAGTCAGTACACGGGATCAAATCTGATATATTTTATACATATTTGCGTATGCAGAGAGAAAAGATGGAAATAACAACATCCCGCTCGGAATACAAGCTATAGTCACATGGTGGAAGCTAACGAGGAAAACGCTGCAGATTCTGCTAGAATGCTTCATTTTTTTTGCTTTCAGGATATTTTCCTTCAGAAATGAGAACGTTAGATTTTGATTGGTCTAACGGGAAAGGTTTTGGCTTCAGCTGTGATTATGAAAGTATTACCCAACTCTATGCTATATTACGCTTACATAACTTTATAATTATGATACATAATTAAACGAAGCATGATTTGTGACATATATCATCAGTGCAAACGTGAAGAGGACCTCCTTGACATTCCCTCAGTTCAGAAAATAGGTGAAATTGTATCATCATCATCATCATCATCATCATCATCATCATCATCATCATCATCATTCCGTCATGGTCTGTTGTCGGATTTGGATCTTTTGAAGGATTTGTTACACGTCTCTATTGTTGGTGTTGCAAATCTAATATTTCGTGGAGCTGTTGTCCTGATTCTACATGTGATACCTAAGACTCCAATTTTAATTAAATTATAATCAAAAGTTTACTTTAGACCGAGCATAGTGTCAATAATTTGTTTTGTAGAGTGCAGTATGTAGGTAGCATGTTCCCTTTCTCCCTCTTATTCACATCAAATAACTGACATATAACAGACAAGGCCAATCTGGTATCTAAACTCTCCGGCAGCACTTCCCTATCAGGGTTTTCTGTAAAAAAACGAGTTCTGCAAGAGGTTATCAGGTGTTTGTGACAAATTTGAATGAAAGAGTTGATTATATGCTGATGTATTTATAAGTCAGTTCAGTGTTTTGTTTCACCAGGAAGCAATATTTTGCGATAAAATAAAGTGAACATATTGAAAAGAAATTGGGATCGACATTATGTTACCAACAACGAAACACATATACATGAATACATAATTATATTCACTGCTGATGATATTATCATCACTCATATCGAAAAAAGGGAAACATTCAATATTACACGTTTTTCAACAGTGAATATCAATCACATTGGCCAAACATTCTACAGCCAATATTTGAAATACATATTCACCTGTAATAACTCGCTGTCAGACCATGAAAGTCAAAACTGATTTGAGATTGACGCTCATTTTCCGATTTGTATTATTTATTGATGCCCATGGATTGACAGTCTGATATACTGAAATTAGGATTTTAAAAAATTCCTGTTACCATTTTTTTTAGGGTTGAAACAATACTATCATCATATTTACTATGCTAGGCATATTAATACTAATTGAAAATATGGGTATACAAAGAGATAAGGACTGTGTTCTATTAACCTTCCAAGTGGCTTGTATTTACGTGCTTAGAAAAGAAGTATTCCAAATCCAAAGCCTTGATACTGATTTCGAGAACATACAATTGTCCTACTAAGGGATCAGTATATTGATGGTTACTTAGTCCATGTACTGATGATGTACAGTTTGATATTCATTAGTGTTCACTTTCAATCTTTTGCTGACATAATCAGCTGGTTAAAATATCTTAAACTCATGTAAGTATTTGCCGCTGCGTATATTGGTCTGACATACATCAACTATGACAACCGTGAAAAACCTTGCTGTCACGAAAGAGTTTCATTTGACTGCCCAAATTATTGCATTCTGGAGAATTATCAGTGGGTCTTTTCCAATCAATCCATCTGAGTAGCTTCAGATCCTAGTTTGTTTTTACATTCATTATCCTGAATTGAATAAACAAACCAAACTGGATTCTCTCTCTCTCTCTCTCTCTCTCTCTCTCTCTCTCTCTCTATATATATATATATATATATATATATATATATATATATATATATATATATATATATATATGATTTTGCTACTTCATTCTGCTATCGTAGACCGAATTTCGAGTTTACCAAGTCAACCATGCAAACACAATATACGGTGCAAGAAAGATGTGAAAAATGCAGATCATAGATTCTGTTAAACGTCTATCTATATGTGTATCCCTTATTTTGATAATGCATGTCTACTGTATGGGTAAAGTCCACTTTGTCAGTGATAGCAACAATCAGTGCATATGTCTCTTTTGGTATTTTGGTGCATTTGTGTGTATATGTATGCACATTTGTGTATGTTAGGATTTTTGTTGGCATGATTATATATATATATATATATATATATATATATATATATATATATATACCGTCTAATTGCCGTCTCATATGCACTTGCACATGAATACACGCAAAAAAACACACACACACACATATATATACACACACACACATATGCATAAGTGTGTGTCTGTGTGTTTGTGTGCACGTGTATGCACTTGCTTCCTAACAAGAGAAAAATGATTGTAGATATGCTGCTCCTTTCGACTTTCTGAGCTACCGGTGCTCTCTTGCTTAGTTGACCATCATATTTAGCTCATTGAATATCTCTCGATCCTACCCTGAGAGTTTGGAGTCATATTTTTGACAGCTTCAGATTTGTGAAATCCAATCAGTTTACATAGTTAGTTGTTTGTATGGATATCAGTGAATCACCTGAGCATTTTCATATATTTGCTTTTTTTTTCAACTAATATGTCTTATTTACATATAAAATGGCTTTTTTCCAAGTTTTCTTCCTCTTGCCAGACATTTTGACTGTGTGAGCCTCAATATAGCTTATTTTTGTTCCTTTACGGGGCTACATTGAATGAGGATTTAACTCTTCCCATTTTTCGTGTCTCTAATGTCAACATTACCTCATCTGCATTTTTTTTTTGTCTTTTGGCACCACAAAACCTTTATTCTCGTCTGTTTTAGCTTTTTGTTTGAAGATTTTTCACATCAATTATTTTTTTTGTCACTTCTCCATTGGTTTCTGGTATAATCAACCAATCATTGATCTTGCATGTTGAGGGCCATAACTTGTTGGTGTTGAAATGTATCGCATGAAACTGACTCTTTTTCGGAAGTAATATATGTAGGGAGATGCTATCTGAAAATGATCATAACTTGGTGTTATTGTGTTATATTTGAATAACGGGACTACATCTATTACCGGCCAGTCAAAAAAGTCATGAATACTCTTAAAAGGGTGGACACGCTGGAGGTCAAATTTGGGATTGTGAATGTTTTGATGACTGACCAAACCGCTCGTCTTTTTGCAGTCTAATGCTTTATTAAACCTTGGACATAAACGAACAGACACGTATATGAATATAAACTGCGTATCGGGATAATGATATGAATCCCGATCACATATGTAATATTTCCGGAGAGCAATGTTAGTTGAGCCAGTTATGTATTCTATTTTAGTTATCTAGAAACTCATTTTATTGCCCACGCTGTAAGGAGCCTGACTGAGATTCTAAAGTCTAAATCTGACTGAAATAATTGGATGCAGGGATATCATTGACATATGTGAAGCATTGTGATATTATATTGTCAAAATTTGAAGATTATTGTGTTCGATTATTGACTTTGAAAGGTTCAGGTCAAGTTTATTTGAAAGGCAGCTTTATGCTCCATTTGATGATTGTAATTCTGATCTACTTAAACTCACTTGTATTGTATCAAAAGGTTCTGCTCTTGATCATCTTTTTATACGTATTTTTATCATTGACTTTCCAGTTGTATAAGAAGAACAGAAATTCTACATATTTGCTGATGATACTAATATCTACTTAAATAGCCTTGAAACTGTCAATACTGAGCTAACAGTAGTTCAAATCAGGTTTGATGTTTATTTGTTATTACTGAATATTGGTTAACTAATGATAGTTATTTCCATCCTATATAGTCAAACATTCCATTCGACTTCGAAATCAAAATTGACCATTATCACTATGCAAAGGTTAAATTTGTCAAGTGTCACCGTCACGTAGAAGATTGAAATGTAAGTCTGAATTACGATCCAAGCAAATTGTTCAATAAATTCAAGAAAAATTATATTGAGAATTGTATATTTAAAAAAAATGGACATCTCTCTTCTATTGTTCCTATCTCTCCAAAGCTTTATTCATATTTTCTCGCAATCTGGGATACATGTTCGGAGTCAAGAATAGGGATCACTATTTTTATGTTCCCAAAGTTATTTATCATCGTCCGAGTTTCTTGAACGATCTCAAATTCAATCTCAGACACTCATTTTTCAAAAAAGTCAAATTGTTATCTTTCGTGGATTATTATATCAACAAAATATCTCATTGTTTCTTCAGAATTCCTCCCCCCCCTCAATGCAGCTGTTCATCGACGTTTGACGAGACAATCTATCTGTGGTCCTTTGTTAATTCATCTATTTACAGATTCCTTCCTCTCATCATTGATATTAGAATTGTATCTCATATTGTAATTGTATTTTTCTCTTGCGTGTGAGAGAAATGAAATAAATACACTATTTAAAGAGTCTTATCAAGGTGGCTCTAATCTTTATGTGGGTATTTTGAATAGTACCGATCAATATTTTGAGACTTTAGGGGTGCTGGCCTTCATTTTTTCCGAAATCCATAAAAGATACAGATGTATACAATTGTTTGAGGATATTTTTTTATCCATGATTCATGTATTAAACCTCAGAATAAGTTTGTTCCCCAGTGTGGCAGTTTTTTTCATACAACCTGACCTTCACTTTTTGACGGATTCGTCGGTACATAAAATGTCAATTATGTGCAGACATATGTGGTTTATTTGTGTCCAGTTCATCAAATGTGAAGTAAAATGAGATGTTTTTCCTACCATTTTTTTTTTCAATCGACGGAATGTAGTGCAATGTTCCCGAAACATATCTAATCAACAGACGGCTTCCGTCACCGACTTAGTTTTGATTTGAAGAGCTCTACGTTTTATTTCCAAAAACAAATGTAATGACCCAAAAGATGAACAGTGAAGGTCCTTTTGAAAATCTTCTCAGGAGATGGGGATAGAGGTTTACATATATATGTGCTAAACATTCAAAGTTTTGAAAGATATACATTTTGTCCTACTAGAGTATTTTTTCCGAAAATCGATTTAGTATTGTAAAGAAGTCTATGGCGTATATAATCATATTCACAGACTGCTCCAACCAGTGTTTTATTACTTTATTTAGTTACGGATTGGAGAGTTCAACACCATTCTTTTAGTTACGTATTTAACATAGTTATTAGAGAGAAAAACTCTATAACACACATAAAATGTTGACAAATTTATTTCAAACAGCACTGAGAAAATTGTTTACGATTTGCAGGTGGCCTCAGGGTTAATGATACAGAGAAATGTATAAGTTATCTGCAATCAAAATCCGATTAGGACTATTTACGTTCATTTTGTTCAAATGCCCTTAAGAGAGGCATGAATTGAATCGATCCTCACAACTTGGGATGTTAATCCCATCGTAAATATTGAGTTACACAGAGAACAATGCGGGGAATAACCATTAAGGAAGTATGAATTTGCATTTGATTGGATCTATCAGATTTTACATACACACATGCATGCGCGAATACACACACACACACACACACGTGCACGCGCGCACACACACACACGCACACACATATATGTATATATATGAGAAAGTGAGAGAGAGAGAGAGAGAGAGAGGGAAAGAGAAAGAAGAAGAGAGAAAGAGAGGCTAACCATTTAATTTCAATATTCTCCTTTCCACCCATGTTTTGGTCAATAAGCAATGCATTACGAATCGTCAACTTTGTGTTATTTGGTTAATGCAAGTATTTCTGATAACACAGATCCTTCATATCTATAGGGATTTGAATTAAAAACGGAGGTTATATCAGTAGGTTATAAAATAAGTCAAACTTTACAGACGGAATGAATCGTTCAGATATCTAAATCATCTGATTATGCAAATGGGTTTAGAATTTATCAACTTACTGTAAAATGCGGACAAAAAAGTAGAAAATGTTTCAGTTAATGTCCATGTAATCGGTTATTTTGTTTGTTTTTGATTAGGTTTCTTATCTGATTGCATGAAAAAATGAACTCGTGGCGGGTTTAATTGTCTTATGATCGTTTATGCTGATGGTCGTAAAGTTTGGTTGCTTGGCAATATTTGATAACCATACAAATTCCATTTCCAAGCAACAATGTAATATATATATATATATATATATATATATATATATATATATAAGAGACAAAGAGAGAGAGAGAGAAAACGACAGGGAGACAGTGACAGAATATTTTTGTGTTTTTAATCGGCTTTGAGTGCACAGAGAATTTATAATTCTGGAATCATCATCCTTGTTAATAATTCTTTGGGAACAATAAATTATGATTCTTATATGGGAAAATCGTTTAATGAAACATATGCAAATTATAGTGACTAGGAATGAATCTGATTTGATATATTGGGGCTGAGCCGAGTGTATGATATCGCGTCAGATTATATTTGGTGTGCAGTGACGTGCTATGATATTCAAGCCGAACATATGTATGGACGGTAACAAGTGCATAAAATCAAGGTAACTGCAGTAGTGAGGAATTACTTTCAGGAAAAAAACTTACGTGGACTGCAGTGGTAAGGTCCAAAAACCCAGTTGAACAGTGTTCATTGATAGGGTTTTAATCTATGTTGTGGCACATTGTGGCTATCGTCTTAAATATAGAAATGCAAAACTTACCCAGTTATTCCCCCTACATTGCAGTTATATATAAGCTGAATGTCATTTATGTTTTTTTTTTAAATCTATTTAATCATATTGATGGATCTATGTATTATTTTACAGCTATCTTTTATCATTTTGTTCTATGCAATTTTTCAATGAAGAAATATCACGGAGAAAAAAAATGATGATAGGAGTTTAAATTAGTGCTTTAATTTAACTTATCTAATTGATTAACGACGTGTGAAGTTGAGATATTTTGTTTCAAGGGCAATTTCGTTCGTGTGCCAACAATCAAAAGATGGAAGATAATATCTATTTGGAGGAAAGAAATGAATCACCTAAAAAATTAAATTGCTTGGATATTGTTATATAACTAATATATTCATTCGAGAAACTGCAGGTATTGCAATGGAAAGATACTGAAAGCTCATACAGGAAGTAAGCAAATGGCCAAATCATGCAACAATAGTAAGTCTATGAGGGGCATAGATAAATATCATAGATCCCTATCTATGATATTCATGTATAGTTATTTATTAGCTGAAAAATGACGGACTAAAGATAATTTGCAACTACAAATATTTACATTACTCTTCTTCACCTCAACCAGCACGTGTATCTCATTTCACTCTTGGAAAAGAATATGAGATCAGGTCTCCCAAAACAGAAATAATTGCTCCATTACTTTTGCCATTTTTTTCATAAGGGGGATAATCAATACTATGAAATATTGATATCACTGGACAATATGATTTAATTGATAAATCATTTTTACATTGGAAAAATATCTCATTCAAGAAACTGAATTATTAAAAGATAGTTTAAGAAGTATTTTACAATAATGAGCTTTCGAGAAAGTGCAATATTTTAGTAAACATCGGGTGTGGGTAAATCTGACTTGAGCAAAACTGTATCGAAAAAAAGATCAAAAAATAAATAGATAAATAAGTAAATGTCCATTGAAGGAGTAGAAAGAGAGAATAGTTGGCGTCGGTCCAAATGCCCTCAGCACATCTCATTTGGGAAATGTAATTTTGAGGAAGTAATTATGTTTTGAAAATTTTCTGTTCAAAGGATTCCATGCGGAGTTTTCCAGGGACAAAAATTCATCATGTCAGAAATACCTCAACAAATTTAGAGAGATTGCTTTGAAATATGAATAGCAATAAATTATGACAAAATGTCGATACTGTCAAAAAATGATACTGAAGTATATACTTTTAAATTGCTTTAATGTGGGTTTCTGTAATATCCTCTTTCTATTCCCATTATAGTAATTAACATAAAAGTGATGATAAGTGTAAGAAAGACTTCAGAAAGTTCTTTTCAGTAGGGTAAGGGCTTTTGGAATTCAGAATTTTAATGTTGCATAAGGCTGGTAATTCTGTTTAATTGGAATGCTGAGTTCCTGAGAAAAAGAAATATCATGTATGTGCAAAAGTTTTCTCCTTGTGTCATCTATCAATTTCAGCGTCGAGAATGTTGGTGAAATGATTGTGTTATGTAATTCAAATGTTTTAAAAGGACAAGCCTGTCGAGGAAATCAGCTTTTGAAATCCTGGTTTTCACCTGGACGTTAACTGACTCCTTACTTCCGTACGGGAATACGTAATCACGTCAGACACGAAACCCCATCTAATTCGTAGTATAAGTTTTACCCGCTATCTGAAAGTAGCAACTGTTTGGCTGAGGTGTATATGCTGGTGGTGGTAAAGATGAGTGTGTGTGAATCTGTGTATGTGCACATGCACCTGTGTGGGCATGTGACCAATTGAGGCCTAAAGTGAGCACATCAATTTTCAAATTTGAGAAGAAATAATATCACTTCAAATATAATTCAGAGTATTTTTCGATTCATACAGAAATATTGTTGAGTATTTTATCAAAATTCAGTTCGACACCTTAAGTTGATTTTACCTACCAGAACAAGAACAACCCCATCCAAAGTGAAAGATGAAAACTGATACGTCAAATCCATTTCCTCGAACGTGACTCGAACTTAAACGTACTGATGAAGCTAAAATAACATGTTTTGGATATCCATGGATATCTATTATACTGATGCTCATAGACTCATTTTGTTTTAACAAAATGACACAAATATACTAAAAATATTTTCGAGTTTTTTTTGTTTTTCTTTTAATTTGTTTCAAATACAATAGCAAAGTTCCACTATTTATTTCTAGTCAGAATAAAATTTTGACAGGATTTGACCCAGCAGGAACTTGTCTTGAATAATTCTTTTAGTGAGAGATTGGACTAAAGTAACGCCATGCAGGACATTAGATATTATCACCTTAAGCTCCTACTTAAAACAGAGCTTGCATTACAAAAAGTGGACCAAGTAAAGACTTGTAATTTTGGATAAGATATAGAACTGTCATACGTCTTAGCATCATTTTCATGAATACTGATAATAACCCGTTGGTTAGCAATCGGTTTAACTAGGGCTCGGGATTCCCCTCACTTCTACCAAACTTCTCTGTAGTCTGTTTGATTCTCATCTCAAGATCTCTGATCCCCACTTTCAACATAATTTCATAGCGTGGCGGGTGAAATAACGGGTGAGTTGCTTTGTATAATGGTGACGATGGATTTTTCGGCTCCGGTATATGACACGGCTCTAATCCACCTGTTTCATTAGATATTTGTTCTTTGTATATAGTTCCACTGAATAATTCTAACTTGCACTCAGCTGTTCAGGATTGAATTTATTAAAATATTCCAAAATGTTCTTTTTCTCGACACATCATTAACAGGTCCTGCACGCAGTTTGTGAAATAATTAGTCAAAAATTCAATTATTCAATATATCGTCCCTGGTTATGTAAATTGACATAGTTATTCTAAAGACGGACAGCTTATGACACGCAAGAATGTTCATATATAGTTGATATTTTTTTCATTGGAACATTGTTTTAAAGTATTTTATAGTTATGAAAGGAATGAGACGCCTGAGGGTTTTGTGCAAGGTTTTGATGAGCTGAATTCTTGCAGCTTCCCGAAAGGATCATCTGTAAATAGAAATGACTAGTTATCTTTTCTTTTTTTTTTTACATTACTACAAATGACGGTAATATCAACCATTTTAGTTTTATTGCTAACTTGATAGAATTTTGATTTCCTTGTAATCGAAGGCAGCTCAGTTTTATCCGTGAGATAGGGCCTGTATCTCACAAAATATAGTTGTCTGATGAACAAGGTTTTTCACAATTATCTTGCAATGTATAAGTATTATTGCTTGTAACCTGCAACAATTGATGGTTCAAGAACCTCTCCACAGATGAAAAATGTGTCCCCTAATCTACAGAGACAACTGATCACAGAAAGTGTTTTTCGATAATTTTCGTGCCCGACTAATTGTTTTCCACCAAATAGCAGCTCCTAATTAAATATAAGACACTGAGTTCCATTGCAATTCCCAGAGTTGATAAATAGCAATGGCTAAAGACAATCATAATGGTTGAGATGATAAATGAGCTTCACGTTGAGAGTTTAGATACTATCATTGAAAAGTTCCCCTTCGTTTTAGTCCAATTAAATATCAGGTAAAACAATCTATCAATAATCGTACATAAACACCTACAGCACCAGCAGACACAATCACACACAAACACACATACACACATATACACAAATTATGAAGGAAAAGATCCGATGATCTCTTGTACGTAAAGGTTGACTAATATATAAATGATATATCCCTTGTTTAAAGTCTTTGGACAAATTCGTATTAAAGAGACACTGTTACAACAATTCACATCGGTTATATATCCATGCATACGTCGGGTACATCTCTCTTTATAACTGCACATACTCACATGTATATGGGTGTGCATGTGCGTGTGAGCATGAGTAAGCTCTATGCAGCGTCCTCTTCTACGTCAACAACAGAGTTAACAAGTTGAATAAGAGGAATATCTATGCACCTATGTATGTATTTATGTATGTATTTATGTATGTATGAATTTATGCATGTATGCACACACACACACATACACATACATATATATATATATATATATATATATATATATATATATATATATATATTTATATATATGTATATATATATATATATATATATATATATATATATATAAATATATATATATATATGAAATTGTGTAGCTTGTTACAGAATTCTATATTCTTTTGGTCATTTTGCGCATGATTCCTTGGCATTGGTATTGGTTATCAAGCACTAGTGCTGCATGTCCGGTCCATTGCCATCTGAGTATTCCAGTGTGCATTAAAGTATATTGGAATCGTCTCTATTATACTGTACTGTTCTCTGATCAGTGTGAGATAGTGCATAGTTTATCGAAGTCAATATTGCATGGTTCTTAGAATTTCGATCTTCTGGGTAGATCTTATTTTTCAGCTCTTTAAATTAGCATCAGGATTATGCATTGGTTATAGACCCTTCAATCAAGGCTAATTGGATTTTTCTCTCTTTGGAAGTTGATCTTCAGCTGTTGTATGTTTGCCAACTGAGTGTCAACCCTTGCTCTCCATTTCTTTCTTTCCAGGATTTCATAAATATTTTTGTCCTACGTAGATGGATTTGTCCACTTTTTTAAAGCTCTGGGTTGTCTATCTCAATCTTTGTATGCTTATTTTGAACATGTACACAACATTCATTCCGATGAAGTTCGTCCTAATGCAAACTTCCTTGCTTCATCATTCATCGATCATTTTAGTTTACAACATCGGTCTTGGCTGTCACCATTGCTTAGCCAAGGCCCAGAAACCAGTGACATGAACTTTTAATGCATTGTAACAAATCAACTCTATCTGGAATCTTTATGTAAGCAGTAAACAAAATCAAACCGTTTGATAAAGTAAATTAACTTTAAAAGATATCTAATGTACTAATTTGAATTTTGCAATCGATTACTATTTGAAGAGGAAATAAATGGTTTGAATGTATTGTTTCGATGGTGGGATTGGGGATAATCTGTCTATACGTCGGTCATCGTACATCAGAGATCATGTAATATTTTCTATGCAGGAAATGATAACATTTATTCATC
Source organism: Thysanoteuthis rhombus (assembly GCA_963457665.1). Lineage (NCBI taxonomy): Eukaryota > Metazoa > Mollusca > Cephalopoda > Oegopsida > Thysanoteuthidae > Thysanoteuthis > Thysanoteuthis major. The sequence goes on from OY735218.1 coordinate 10,773,077, forward strand.
TTCTGTAAGATGCAAAAAAGTATAATTGAACACATTGTTTCGTATTCAGTCATTTTAAAAAAATTATTTCGAATAAAGCATTTTATTTGATTGCATGAAGAATCAGTGTGTGGGTTTTATGTTCTGTGATATTTTATACTGATGGATTCAACGACTCAGTTGCATCATAGTATTCAACCATCATAGTAATGCACGATGCTTATATTCAATGTATTGCAAATGAACATCGCAGATTTTCTGATATATGAATCTTTCGATTGAGATTATAATGTAAAATGATATCTTTGATTCAAATTCACTGGTCAGTATCCTGATTGGGTGGCAGTTATATCGTCTTTTGCCATCAGCTATAATGAATTTCAAAGGATAATAAGGAAAATATGCAATCATTAATTGGCAAACATACATATATATATATATATATATATAGAGAGAGAGAGAGAGAGAGAGAGATTGAAGGGGAGGGGGAGGCAGAGAGAGAGAGAGGGAGACAGAAACGGACGGATTGACAGAAATGGAATACATATATTGATAACACTAATGAGATCGATCCGTGAAGAAGGAAAAAGATAACGTAAAAAATGGGAGCTTCGTTATCATGAAAGTACAGGTATTGGAATCAAAGCAGAGATGCCTCACCATTGGTGAATAGAAATACTTTGTCACAGTTGAAGAAATGGTCAAGTTTGGATAAGCTTAGAGGACGGCAAAATGATACTGATTTTGGGGAAGAGAAAGAATAACTGGATACAAGTGCAGGGCCGAATGAAATGTAACCAGCTAGAGGTGCCAGCGCTAATAAGTGATTGACGGGGTATGTTTTAGGTTCTTATAGAGTTCATCGAAGGAAGAGACTTTTTTGATTGTTAGCTAAAATGGGGTCTTGTATTCAATTCTTAACTAAAATCGTGGGTCATGCCTTCCCATAAATTTGACAATGATGGTTTCGTTCCGTCTTTCCTTATCGTTAGTACACTACCAATATCCTTATCAAAAATGCAAAACACACAAGACAACATCAAATTGGCTGAAAATACATTTTCTGATCTAAATATCTAAAATGATAAAAGTTGAGGTAATTTTGGCTAGTTTGCTACTTCAATATCATTCTACTTGAAATATATCATCAAAATATTACAAAATATACACCCACATATACATCCAGAACGTGCATATGCGCATATGCCTGAACTACATACAGAAACAAATACACACATCAACATATACACACAGGAACAATGCGTGTGCGATCACACCGTTATGGAGATGTGTCACGTACAGATACATGGACACATGCATACACATACCGAATTCAAAAAGGTGTGTATGTGTGTGCTCATCTAAACTTAATCTGATCGATGGTTGTGAAACGAATAACAACAATTATCTAGACTCATTTCCTGCTCCCTGGCATTGACAAGACTGCGTACTTATACTGTAGCAGTTTTTACAATGTAATGCTAGTTTGCAATGAATATGTTGAGAGTTTTATGTGATAAAATTTTCATTTCATAATCATACGAAGCCAGTCCATAATTTGTGACATACTATCATGTTTGTGTTTTGAATTTGCAAGGAGGCTGTTAAATTGCCTGATCCTAAATAGGTTCTGATCTCCGTGTGTATGTGTGTTGACTAGATGCAGGCAAAAATAGATGCTGGTAGAACTGTTACTGTTGATATGCCAGTTTCATTTCCCCTGTTTTATCTAAAAAGGTGATACTAATGAGTATCAGTTCACTATTACAGATGCCTTATTGCTTAATATACATTTGTGCTTTAGATTTTTACCTCTAAGTAGCAATGGTATTCAACTGGTCAGTAAGATAGAGCAACATTTCCTTATACGTCGATGTCTCCTATTTTGAATGATACATCACAATTTTAATAAACTTTTGAACAAAATTCTTGGAGTTTGAGAGAAATTCCTAAATACTACACGCATAATGCATTGATAATAATTCATATCTGTCCCTTCTCTCATCGTTTTATCTTAAACTTTTTTAAATTTTCATCCTGCATTTAATTTAGATATTACAGTCGGCGGTCAGGAAAATCAACGGAATCTATTCTCAGGAAAAAATGTTATGTGATTCTATTGGTGAGCTCACCCCCCATGAAACGATCTCGAGATATTGAAAAAATCTACTTAATGGGACATGTGTATGTTATTGTTCGCAAATATTTTTTGGGAGATCAGTAAAAATGATTAAGCATCTCACTGTACTCAGACGTGAAAAAAATGACAGATCCTAAAAAAAAGTCTTCTGACTTTTCTTTCAGACTTTCAGGATTATAAAATCTATCTTATTCACACACGTTGACCTTCTTATGAATTATGGAAGGAACATCTGAGAAAACATACATTTGTACACAGAATGAAACACGTGATTGGCAGGTTGATATTTCGGAGGCTCCTTTATGTTGGTTAGTATATACCCCGCGGGTTAAAAATTCGAACAGCCCTTCCTGTTATTCAATAACCAGGCTATGAATGAAAGGAAAAGAAATCATTGTTTTCTACAACAATATTAGTATCAGATATACGTTTCCTGCTCTAGCGGTTTCATAATACTGGTTTGAAGACATCAGTGTGGGACTCACATCGAGGATCAAATTCACTGTAGTGAGATAATCGTTCTTTTCACTAAATGAATTCGTGAAGTTGGCAAAGAATCTGATTGTATGGCATCGAGTGCTGATCAAACTCACGACCGTAACGATATGGCGTGTTGCTGAGTTTTACTTACGAAGACAACAGGCAATTAGTACGGGGATGCGAAATGACAAATGTAGTGGTATTTCTGACAAAAGTTCACTAACACCAAGAGTCTTAGTCGCCCTAATTACTAGTAAAAACGATTTAGCAAAGTACAATGAGGTTGCCATTCACTGCTGTAGCGGTCGTATGTGAATCCAACATGTTTACTCTCACTACACGGGAAGCTATTCCTCCAACTAAACTTAAATTTATCTTCCACAAAACGATGATACTATGACTGAGCCGTCTACAGTAGTAATGGTTTGTGCAAAAAAATTGATCACCATTACTCATCAATGATTTGCCTAAGATATATTTTAAGCGGGATGAAGCAAGTAAAACTACTCCCAGCGTTCGCCACTGCTATGTCTGTATCATATATTGCAGCAAAAAGGCTGAAAAATGGTTCATTTTCTTTTATAAAACTTCTCAGTGAGACACCTAAAGACTTCTTAAATTAATAGTCTTGGTTCAATATAACTTTAACTGAAGCATGCATGTCTTCTGGGCAGCATTTCGATGGACAAATTGTACAGTGATATTTTTGGAGGTGGGAATATCCAAAGGAGGGGCCCAAGGACAAACATTTAATTTACTCAATGTTTGAAGAACATCTGCGTCACTAAATTAAACGCACTGGGTTGTTCCGCAATTGTTTCCTTTTGAGTGTTTTTGCCATGGCTTTCATATCAACAAGATGGATAGAGTGTGAAGAAATAAAGATGTAATGAAGTTCTAAAAACCTTTCCATACCAGGAATCTCCATTGAACTAAAATAATTTTAAGTGACAAGAAACAGGGGTTACAGACGCCCTCTAATTTTTTCAGTGTTTGGAAATTATCTGCATTGTTAATACACATTATCATGGCAGTTTCTAGATTGTTTATCGTTTGGAAGTTCTTCTATCGGCATTATATCCACGGAATAAATAGAGAGTTAAAAAACAGAAAAAACAGATAATGGGATTATTTTTTATATAATTGTCCACCTTTGCTTCTTTCCAAACTCTACGCAATTATTAACCCTGGGGTTGAATTTACTATTCAGCAAATTGTATTCCTTTTCTTTTCATCAGGAAATGGTTTATAAGAAAAGAAAGCATGGATTTTTTGAAAAGTGATACATTCTCTTCTTTTTTTTCTGACATTGGAAGTCACCGATAAATGTTGCTTTTATAATCACTAATGTAATGAGTGTAAATCAGACTGAAATTCCCTTTTCATTGAAATAAATTCACTCTCATCATCTACTAAGGTGGATGGAGGGTACAATAGAACATGAAGCACAGTAAGACTGCCCTTTTTTCGCATGGACTTTTAACAGCTACCTCGTGATCAAATGTATAATTAAACAGGTTACGTTTGGCCAGAATATCAGCGTTCATTTTGGAGAGAAAAGGATAAACAGTACCTGATGCAGTATATATATATATATATATATATATATATATATATATATATATATATATATATATATATATATATGTATATATATATATATGTATATATATATATATATATATATATATATATATATATATATATATATATATATATATATATATATATATATATATATAAATATATATATATAATTTGGGGGGATGTTTTCGAATCGACACACAGTATAGATAGGCTATAGAGAAAACGATTGAAACATATGATTAACTCACTGTTTAAAGAATTTGATAAGAGGAGTTTAAATAATGTCTAACTGTTTGGGTTCCTGCGTCTGTGTTCATGTCAGAGGTCCCTAAATGGTCGATAGCGATGGATGAAAACAATTGAATCACACAAAAGGTCGATAAATACCCTGACATTTCAAAAGAGGTCAAATAAGTCAGTTCGAATTAATACTTGATAGCCGATACTTTCATAGGTAATAAAAATAGATTGAATTTATATTTTCATGCCCTTTCCGTCTTTAATCCAAACATAAACATCAGAACAATAGTTTGTAGAAAAACGAATACGGATCATAATGAACCACAATTTTTTTTCTGTCATTCCAGGCTGCCGACAAAAGCCTTTAAAAAAAAGAATAAATGAATAAAAAATTCTTTAGAATTCTTTTTCTTTTTGTTTACTCGAAGTAAGTACCACAGGTAAAATATTTTTTTTGGTTAATATGAAACTCCCCAGTTATTAAGAATAAATGTTTCATTGATAGAAATTCATAGCGTTAACCGTTCCATCCTTCCAGAAATAAGATCTTTCAAAAAATAATTGCTCGCAGTAGTTTATCAAAAATTATTCTTATTTTTTTCACAAATGTTTTGATTGAGAGGATCCAATAAAGATCAAAATAAGTGATGACCCGACGTTACCCGATTCATTGATATAGCAAGTTGGCAAAAAATTCCTTGCCAGTTACGATCAAAATTTGTGCGGTCTGCAGGAAGGGAACATGAGTTCAAAGGTTTTCCAGACGGTGAAGTACCTTTCTACTACGTTATTCCAGTTGCTCTTTGTTGACTGTTTCCCTCAATCAATTCAACTGTGAATGCTGTTTCTGTGAATTGATAGATTGGGGAAAGAGAAAAGAACTTCTAAAGACAACTTAACGAATTCACGTAGAAGGCAGGAAACTATTTGTATGGTATGGTTAGTAATGCTTCAATATGCCTTCTGCAAGATCTTCTGAGCCCCGTCATGAAATGAAAAATCAACTTCAAACCTCCCATCACGGTTTGTTTCTGTAACTTTCAAGTAGAAATCAACAAACGAAAATACGGGTTCCATATTTTTTTCATGATACCTCCAACCAATGAAGTAACCATACATGAAAGTGACTATCGTGAACAAGCACGTGGAGATTATTTTCAAATCTTGATTTATCTATTTTGACTCAGTTAATTATCTTTTGCATCGTATGATATGAATTTAAAGGCATTGCTTTTATCACTATCAACCTCAACAAGGAAGCAACATACTTTTTACTAGGAAGATTACTGTAACATAATTTGACTATCATCCGATTAACATATCTGCAATTTTCATAGTGACAAATCAAGACCTGTATTTACTCCCTTTTTTTCCATCACGACGTTCTTGCAAGATAATCTCCTAGATAAGATCGTTATTTGACCTTTGGAAACATTCTGACATTTTAACAAATCTGATAGCTTATCAAAGGTTTCTCCAATATTTCATTCTCGATTCTTTAACTGCATCATTAATTGGGTTCTATGTGGAATTGCAACTGTACTTTTTTATGAAAGTATTCCAAAAGAAATAGCTGGAAATATTCATGCATTCCCATTCCCTCGAGAAAAGTCGAATTTGATACCGTCAAATGGACTATCCAAATTTTTCTTTTCTTCTTAGAAATCAACAAAGATAAACGATTGCCGTGTCTATTCATGAAGAAATCTGATTTAAAAAAGACACTTTTAAGAATGTAAATCACTAAAAAATTCAAAGAAAAATACATTTTGTTATGCTTTTAGAATCTACTTTTTTCCTTTATTTCTTCTACACGCCTTGGTCATTTATCTCGACGATGTAAAGACATAAGCATCAAAATGGCAGTTTTGACGAGAGAGAGAGGGGGTATAGATAGAGGGGGGGGGAGGAAGAGAGAGAGAGGGGGAGGGAGAGAGAGGGTGAAGGTGAGAGAGAGAACAAGGACAAAAGCAAAAATGAGAACAAAATGAGAGATATAGAAGATATGTGATTCGTCGCAGTGTCTTCTTTCTTCCCCATTCAAGTAATCGTCAGTACCCAATGGCCCTGACACGGATAAGAGAAATAATAGAACAGCAGAAAGTAGCGCTATACCACTCATGACAAGAGACGGCAATGGTGTTCGTCCAGGAGTGATGATGATTGGAATTCACCATTTGAGATGATTATTATTCAATATTGTATCATTTTATATATTCACACTTACGGTAACCGTCACTGAAAGGCCAGGTTATGAATTATTTTTTCTTATATATTCCAACTATTTGAATATCACTTGAGCATTGTTTACTCTTTTGTGATGCATTTTTGTTCTCGTAAAATGAAATGTTTAAAAGTAATATTTAGCAAATCAACCTCAATGTACATCAGCTATTAATACTACCTACTAAAGAAAAAGCAGATATATTATTAACACCCGAGAGTACAAAAATTATACACATTTTTTCCTTTAATTCTTTTCTTGGTGATAGGTAGTTCTATCTAAATGTACATGGTCAGATAGTCTTTAAGTGTGTAGTTACGGTTGGTATTATCAGTGTTATCACCTATCGGCTTAAAACCCCTTCTTAATTTACTTTTTATATTCAATATAATTTACGGAGGTACATAAATGATGGCTTTTTAAGCATTTCAGAATTTGATCTGCCAACCAGAATTGGACCACGAGTCATTTCCCAACAAATGATACATTTTCTGAAAAACCTTTTTGATTCGACGTTATTGCGTTATTATCACTATGTTAGAGTTCATTTTTCCATTATTTGACGATGATTATAGAGAACAAAAATAATTTTGTCCGTTTGGAAATTTCATACACTCATTAGAATGAAATCGTTTGAGAGGCAGACACACAAACACTCAGAAAGACAGAGGGAAATTAGAAATACATAAAAAATATCACTTAATTGGAGGGACAAGTTTTCCAACTATTTGAACGTATAGCCTCTCTCCGAACATCCGTCGTAAGTTTCAATGGTAAAAGCATAGACGAGCATTTTAAACATTATGTGATATTAGATATTTCTAAATTGGTAGACCCAATACTTCAGAAGTTATCAATAGATCTCATTAAATACCTGGAGATTGAATTTCCATTCGGTGAAAGAAACAACCAATTCGATTAAATTTGATAGAAACAGGATTCTCATTCAACTGGTTGATATATATTTATTTTGCCTACATGTATACGTTTTATCCTCCTTATCCACATAATATCTCCAAAATATTTCGAATGAATTCCAATGAATTTACACGAAAGTGTTGGTCATTAGCAAGGAAACAATTGATTAAAATTTCTATTTTGGATGGAATATTTTTTGATTTTGGAATATTTTGAATATGAAGACAACACAGCTCCTTTCCCCTGCACTGTAGCAACATAGGGACGAATATTCGAGTTCTAACTTTGTTCTGCCCTTTGATTGTAAATATGGATCGGGTTTTTATTAGTGATAACAAATATTTAAATAAATGATGCATGCACTTTTCAATCACCCGAGACATAATGAAGATATGAAGGCAGTTCTTACTAATCACTAAAGCACGTCTGGCACTTGGTCTTGATATCCTAAATCTATCAGAAGTGTTCTCTCAGTCCATTTATTTTTAGTTCATCGGTAGGAATTTTAGCACAAAGTGTTTAGTATCGTACCGTCTTCCAAATAATCAAAAGTATTCGAATTTGTGGTGTAAATTGCAGAAATTTGAAATTATTGGCCATATAGCGTCAGGGTAAAGGTATGTAATCATCTGTTTTATTCACCAGGCGTAACCCATCTAAGATATATGTCTAGAGCTAAGTCCCATTAACATCTATCATTATTTACCCAATCGTAAGAGTTCATGTTACCGGACTATAGCACAAAGAAATAACTTCGGCTTTTATATCTATTCGGCCAAGAGAACATCCAAAAAAAAAAAAGACAGAATTTTCAACACAGAAATATGTACTGTGTGGAGAAATGCCACTTCTTATAAATTTGAGTGAGTTTAGTTATTTAGTGAATAAGCACCATGACGGGAAGTACTTTAAGGCTTGTTGGAAAAATCAGTGAATTGTTTGCCATATATGTTAAGTAGTTGAAGATCGTGGAAATAGCGGAGGATCACATTGATATATCAATCAAAGTAACTGTGTTCAAATTGCAGCTTCCAAAGGCATTGAAAAAATAGATGTGAACATTGTTCCATGGGAACACATCATTAATCTTGTTTTTGTTTTGACTTGGTCCTTTTCATAAACTTTTTTTCAAAATAATAGCGTATCCACGCTGAAAAAATACGGTCGATTGATTTCTCAGTTGTTCTGTAAATGAAACATATGTTGATCGATATTTTCCTAATTTTGCTCTATAAAAATGAACCTCGACTCATTCACATGATTTCAAAAGAATGAATGGAGCAATAATACGTACGAAAGCTAACTTTTCGATCATAATCTGATAATTACGTCCTCTTAGAAATGATAAATGTTACGGACAAAAATGTAAACAATTGTTTGGCAATTTATTTAAGATTTCCATGAAATATTGTCATCATCAATCAAAACCTTCTTCCCTCCTTCTGCACTTGTGTCTTACCATACTTTACAAAAGACTGAAGAATAAAAAATTCACGGAGAATGTTTACGGAGGAAAAAACAGAAGAAGAATCCTGCATTCGGTTAGCATGATGTTTAATCGATTCTTAACTCTTTGTATTCTTATAAAGTCATAAACCAGAATCAGAATTATGTATTTGCAAAGGCAGATGATCAAAATGTTTATATGGAGGGCAGAAGACGTATCTGGCAATGAATTGGCAGCCAATAACTATGCCATGACTTTTCGAACCAGGAGAGGTGATGGTTTTCCACTTATGTCGCAGGCCAACATTTTCTACACTCCGCTGTGCTTTTCACAACCTCAAGCTCAGTCATTCCAACATTTCGGTGGAACTGATAACGTCAAAAAGCGTTCAATATAAAAAAGAAGTAGGAAATTGATATTTTGCTTTACTCGATTTCTGCTAACTAAAATATATTTTTATTTGGGGAGAAAACATTAAAAAAGCATGGGGTACCTGACTCTATATCCTTTTTTTCAGTATCTGTTTTGATCAAATGGCAAATACTGCGGATTCATATTAAAGATATTTGAATTATGTTACTTTCAAGCCAGGATAAAAGAGTTTCCAACAAAAATTGTTTGTTTGTCTCTTCTTCCAGTCAGATATATGTTTCAACATCATATAATTGAAAGTACAACCAAATGAAAGTAAGCATCCGGCTAGGCATTCAATTTGTCTGTAAGGGTGATGAGAGCAGATAACTTTCCATCATAACGAATCTGAGCGGCTAAGTGAAATCAATTTGAGGTGTGATTTTAGGCTCTAAACATCGATCAGTGGTAGGAATAACAACAATTCTCTAGCAAGGAGATTGCTGCAAACAATAAAAGTTTTTCGAAAGCAATCAATTATCCAATGTACCTACCATTCATATTTTTTTCTTTTTAATGTAGAGTCAATTTTTGATTACCTGGCATCGCTGGTGAACATAAAATTTTCATTTGCTATGATGTTTGAATTTCTATTTACACTGAAATATCTAAAGAATATTGACATACTTTTCCTTTTGTCAATCAGCAGCCTTGAATTATGGTTATCCTACCTCTAGTGTAGAAGCAGTAGAAGCATTTGCAGCCATTATCATCCTTGATGGTGGTTGAAATATATAAGAAAGAGAAAATATGTATAAAAGAAACCCAAAGTAAAGTCCAGTGTACATAACTTATAGAAATACTGTCAAAGAGAGAGTTAATAGATGGTCAGAAGAAAAAAAAACACACTTTTCAACACTTAATTGCTATAATAGCTGTCTGAGTAGTGAAGTGTCGTATTCTATGACTTTGGGAGAAATCTTGTACGCAAAGAAAAATATTCAGCATATTCGGTCTTTCTTTGTTAATAACGAGCAGATACCCGACTGGGTATCATCGTGTTTCGAATCATTAATAGAAAACAAAGAGAATCGAATGTCCATTGCTCTAAACTCTTAATATTCTTCCATCTGTTCGTACGTAATACGATGAACATCGCTTTATGTCATTCCCCACAAGGAAAAAAAATATAAATCCAACAAACCTTCTCTGAGTTTTTTTCCTTACAGTAAGAACATTGCTCTGTCCGTAGTTTTCCAACATTCTTTTTATTAGGATATAAATCATTGATTCAGTAAAGAGAGGAAGATGCATACATAGTTAGATCTATGAGAGTTTTGGAAGAACAGGTGCAATCGTAAAAATTAAACGAAAAGTACATTATTATGGCACCATAGGAATGTTCTTATGAAGAATAAATAATTATAAGAAGTGCATTCTTCAAAGTATATGAACATTTATAATCAAGAAGTACAGAAACCTTTCCTTCTTTTTTCAAAACTGAATGCATAAGTAACGAGTGTGTTCAGAAAAAATTGAATTTTGACACACCCCTAAATAAGATTTTGCAGCTATATAAACTTAGCAATACCTTGTACTGAAATGATGATACTGAGATGTACAGTGATGGCCAAACGGCAGTGGTGAACAGTGGATAATTTACAATATCGTGGGAGATCTTGATTAAAGTGAACTTAACCCCAGCTAACTGTTGTGCCTTTGTTGTCGTAGACAAAATAATATTTAAAAATGCATTGATATTATAAAACTATTTGAAAAACGAAACCCACAAGACAATAATGGTAGACTATTTTTTGTGCGATGTAACTTATATATTTTCTTCACGTTACAACATTTTGAGAGCGTTTCATTAAGACAAATTTTCTTGCAATGTGCCGTCTATTGAAATCTTCTCAGTTTAGCTTAGCATAGAACATCATCTTATTGGGTTAAATGTGGGTTACGATATTCCCTTGTTCCAATCGTTGATAATCAGTATTCGATATTTTCACAGATATCAGCCTGATGAGAATTTGGAAATGTAAATGGAGGATAATACTATTAAATATCTTCTTTTCTCAATTAGCACGCTATCAGCTGTGAACTTAACGCCCTGTCGTCCCCTCAAAGTGAAGATGTTTTTGCCCATCGTCATGATAGAGAAATAGGAGTACGAGAGAAGTCTTAGAGATAAATTGGAGATAAATAACGCGACATCATAAACTCCGAGGATGATTTCATCGATAGATACAACATTTCATGGGAAATGGAACATAACTGACGTTATCACATGACATTTTGTGTTGGCCATATAAAAGGAAAAGTTTTTTTTTTTCCCCAAGCAGTTGTACATTTAGGGCACTTTTTTTCAATTTCTTTCACACTAGCATATTCTAGTCACATTTTTTTTTGTAGTTTGAGTCAAAAGTGAAGATTCGTTTTTCTTTTTGGTTTAAAATCAGAGCTTTTGAAGGTGGTCAGGGAGTAAAAACATAATTTAAAGAATCGTGATCAACATATAGTATCCTGCATTGTAGACTGAGATATTGGATAAAATCTTCACTAGAATTCTGGGACCAAAGGCAACATTAATGCCTTCCAAAGTAAACTGGAGGTGAATGATACTGGACATCAAAGTAATGTCATCAAGTTAGCAGACTACAGCATCATTGAAATCTGGGATGTATCTTGTCTTCTTTTCAGATGTTCATCTCATTCAATTTGGTTGCATTTTAGTCTAAAATAAATACTTTTCAATATTGTAATATCAATTATACTGATTATAAATGTCTCAGTTTTATTTTGCCTAGTACGAATTAACCAATTCAAGGCGAAAAATTCGAATCAGTAATTCAATTCTATTTCAGACATCCTCTGCTTGTGGACAACAGTGTATGTCTCTGAACAGCAAAATGTGTTGATTCTTTTTTTTTTAATGTCAGATCAAATATATATAATATTGTTTTAGAGAGTCAAGAACTTTCCAAAATGGCCACACATCCTTGATCGCAGAATATCCACCACTCACTCACCAATCTGACGACATTTTAATAGAACATTCCTGCATCCTTTTGGGGTTTGTCTTCAACTAGAAAACGGTCTAATTCCATCATATATTCCCTTCACATGGAAAACAATTGGTCAAAAGGTCCTTGCTTACCAAATTACTGTCCTCAAATGAGTCACATAAGACATACAACAGTTTTCACTAAATGTAATATAAGGTGTCGAGGGGTTTTAAATGTTTTTGAAAACCGAACAACCGAAAAGGATAATCTCATTAATAAGACAACATTGGCAGAATCACTCTAGAGAATGCAGTCATTTTCAGCAATTATACGTTATGTTCAATGTCTTCGTTGGTGTCTGTCAATTTAATTCAGTGTAGTACTATCTATCAAACACCGTGGCTCGTGACTGGGTAGTCCTACAAGCTTAATGGCTATGGAAAATCTTCAGTGCAATAGTTCAAATGGTCCCTGCAAACAACGTGGATCATAGTCTGGAATGAAAGCGTTTTATGCCTGTTCAATGAACTTGGGTTTCTGATACTTGATAGATCCTCTGTAGGAGTGAAGTTGACGATGGTTCAAACAATTGTTGTAGAATCAATTGGGTAGAATCAATTGGGTAGAATCAATTAAGCACCTTTCCCTGTGATACATAGATAGTCTCACCTGAAATTCGAGCTCAGGTCACTCTTTCCGGTATCTTTGCCAATAACTCTCATGCAAACCTAGATATCCTCCTAAAGTAGAGCTTAGTTTAAAATTGCCAGAAATCCCCAACAGAATTACTTTTCAAAATTTAATCCAAAGTGAATGATCTACAGTAAATGAACAATTACTGGATATATTGGTTTTGTAAAGAATAAAAAGTTATTTTCAAACCTGACGCAAATTTCCAGCTAAGAACACATACCGACAATTATATAAAAACACAATTCATCATAATCGTATTGAAATGTGCAATCACAATTTCGTATGTATACTTAAGCACACAACTACAACTAACCACATACAATCACTCATATAACCAGTATTGCACTTACACAAAGAAAATCATACAATCAACTTCATTGACAATCGCAATCGCACACAGGAGCACAATCAAACATTCAATCACACTGACACACACACACACACACACACACACACACACACAGAGGAATCTCACACCTGTTGTCCGGAGGTAACCGCTGGAGTTTGAGTGACAGCAAGTCTCCTCAAGTCTCCAGCCCTCCTCTCCTAGTACTCATAGGTCGCAGTAATTCTGCGATTTACAGTTTCACACTGGTTGCCCAGTGGTTATTGCTGAAGGCTGAGTGACGATAAGTCTCCTCAGGTCTTCAGCTGACGTCTCCTCTCTCTTCCGCATATCATGACAAAGCTACCATTCGTTGCAGTACTTATATCTTTAGCACTTTCTTCAGTATCCGTGCAGTTCCCAGTAGTGCTGTTGTCTGTACGGTCTCTATCCTTCCCCTAATCCCGATCTCCACCAGTCTCGCCCTCAGCGTTTTGGGGACAGTTCCTAGTGCGCCCAATATGACCAGTACTACCCTGGTTTTCATGTTCCACATCTTCCTTAACTCTCTTGCTAGGTCCTGGTATTTTTCCCTTTTTTCACCCTTCCTTCTTTTTTACTCTATGGTCTGCAGTCAACTATTTGGCAGGCCTTCTTTTTTTTGTCTACTATTACTAAGTCCGGTCTTCTTGCCTGGATGAGGTGGTCAGTTTGGATGTCAAAGTCCCACAGTAGTTTGTGGTTGTCATTCTCCAAAACTGCCTCTGGCTTGTGCTGATACCACTTTTCCACATGTATCATCGTTGCTAATCTATCGTGTCCATGTTTTTACATCTTCTGGGTGAGTTGACTACATTCACTGTCTCATCTCTTTCACCGCACATGCAGCATTTGCCTTTTGTATGTTCTGTTGATTTTTGTTTTTCTGTAGTTTGTCCTTATGCTTTTGTTTTGGGCTGCCATGATGAGCGATTCTGTTTCTCTCTTGAGGTTCCATTTTCGTAACCACATCCATAATTTCTCGTCTGCTACATCTTGTATCTGTCTTTTAAACTCGCCGTACAATTTTTTCCTTTCCCATCTTTCTTTTCTTGTTTTCTGTACTGTTCCATTGTTTTCTACTTTATTGCTTGTTGCACAATCTCTAGCGCTCTTTATGATTTCTGCACTATTTGTTTGGACATATCTTTCTAGGACAACTTTAGCTCTCTGGACACAATCTTCTATGCTGATGAGCCCCCTACCACCTTCTTTCCTCTTAACGTATAGTCTATCTATATGATCTCTAGGATGTTATGCTTTATGCATCGTCATAAGTTTCCTTGTTCGCCTATCCATTGATTGGAGCCCTCTCTTGGTCAATCCTAGGAATGGTCCTGTATATCTAACTACTGACACAGCCCAGGTGCTCATTCCTTTTATTAGATTTCTGCTGTTTAATTTGGTCTCTAATTCTTTCCTTATCCTTCTGAGGTATTCTCTCTTTATTTTTCTCCTTCATCTCTTCCCGTTTTATCGTGTCACATTCAAGGACACCTAGGTACTTGTATCGGTCTTGTGCAGTCAATGCCCTAATCTTGCTGTTGTCCGGCAGTTCAATTCCTTCAGTCATTGAAAGCCTTCCTTTGAGCATCATCATGATTGCACATTTTTCTATTCCAAACTCAATTCCTATGTCCTCACTATATTCCCTTACTTCGTTGAACAGAGTCTCAAGCTCTCCCCTGTTTTTTGCAAACAATTTTATATCGTCCATGTACATTAGGTGATTGACCTTTCCTTTTGTTTTAGAGAAATGGTATCTTTTGCTGTTTTTCAGGATTCTGTTGAGCGGTATCATTGTTAGACCAAATAATAGTGGGGACAACGAGTCTCCTTGGATGATTCCCCTTTTTATCCCTACCTGTGCTAGTTTGTCCCCTGCGGCTGTCAAATCTACTTTCCAGTCTTCCATCGAATTACCAATGAATTTAACCACTGGTTCGCTAATTTTGAATATTCTAAGGCATTCGAGTATCCAGCTATGTGGAATCATATCGTACGATTTTTTAAAATCTATCCATCCCATTGCGATATTCTATCTCCTTTTCCTCATTTCTCTTAAGATCATCCAGTCTATGTAGAGTAAATCGTTTGCCCCTTTGGTTCCTATCCTACACCCTTTCTGTTCTTCTGGTAGTAGTCCCCTTCTATCCATTGACATGTAGATTCTCTCTGCTATTTGCCCGGTCAGGATTTTCCACATAAGTGGTAAGCACGTGATTAGTTCATAGTTGCTTGCTATGTTCCCCTTTTCTGGGTCTTTTTGGATGAGGGTGGTTCTGCCTTTAGTCATCCATTCTGGTGCCTTGCCTTCGTTTAGACAATTTTTGATTAGGTTGGTGAGTCTGCCGTGTAACGTGGTGAATTTCTTGAACCAATACCAATGGATCCCGTTGGGACCCGGTGCTTTCCAGTTGGTTACTTTCCTAAGAGTATGTTTCAATGTAGTTTCGTTTAGTAATATTGGTTTTCCCTTGTCTATATCTTCGAATTCTTTTCTCATGTTTCCTAACCAGTGCAGTGTTACATTGTGTCTTTTTGGGTGCCCCTATATGCTATTCCAATAGTTCTCAGACTCTGTGGCATCTAGTTTCATGTCCTGCCTTCTTTCCCCATTTAAATCTTGGTAAAACTTCTTCTCATTGTTTTGGAATGTGCGGTTTTGTGTGTATTCGGCCGTTCTTAGTCTGTATCTCTTCAGTCTTGCCTCTTTGGCTACTCTCTTCTGGTGTAACTCTTCGACTACAGTTGCAATACCTTTTTGCGTTACCTTGTATTTGTTCCAAAGTCTTACTCGTGGTCTGCCCGTGTGTGGTGTATTTCTAAGCAGTACTTCATCTCTCCGTAATTGGGAGATCTGCCTTTGTAATCATCTTTCCCAGTTCGGTTTCTCTTCCCTATTATTGCTCGGGGTCCTATCTTGTGTTGTGAAGCTTTGTGCTAACATTTTCGCCCCAGCGTAAATTAAGTTGTTGAGTTCTAGGAGGGTGTTCGTTTCTATGTGCTGTAAGAGGCAGTTTACCTGTCCGGTCACTTCTCCGACTTTCTTTCTGTCTTTGTCTCTTAGGGAGGGAAGTGTTGTTTTCTCTCCTCGCATGATTTCTTTCAAAGCTTGTATTTTGGTTTTCTCTTCTTTCGTTGGTGCCTCGTTGTCATCCTCTGGTGCATAGTTTAGTGTGGGGGTCTCATGGGGAATTCTTCTAGTTTTGTTGTTGGTACTAGTTGTGCTGTGGGGGCATTCTTCAGATGTGTCACCTGAATCTCTCTCTAAATGATTGCAAATCTCTAGTAGTTCAGTCTCAGACAGCCATTTCTTCTTTTGGATTTGTTTTACTTGGTCAGCAAGGCGTTGGTTCGATACTTCCACAGCAGATTTTTCCCTCCATATTTGGAGCATACGCTCTCTTTAAGATCGCACCGAATGCTTGCTTTTAAAGTAACAATACATAACTTGTCTATTCTCCTACATTGTCCATCTCTTTCTCTTGTTTTTTATAGCAGTCACTCTGTGAGGATTGCGCCTTCCCTGGTTGTCATTAGTGGTATATGAGTTTTGGCCAACAGTGGCTGTGTGACGACTCTGTCCCTCCTGAAGGTCATTAAGGGTACACGAGCCGGAGTTTTGGCTAGCAGTCACAGGATGACGACTGGGTCTCTCCTGGTGGCCAACAAGGGAACACCTGCCGGTCACGACACACAGATCTTGGACCTATCCCCGTTTTTTGCAGTAAAATGGTTTGGTTGTACTGTCATGATTGGGATTTTTGGTTCTTTAAGGTAGCGCCAGACCTTGGTGGGTTCATTGAGACCAATGTGCACGGTGATAACCTCAGAGCCCCACCAGCTCTTACCACTTAAGGTATGGCCTCACGAGGATAAGCCATTCGGTGTGCAGAGATATCTATTTAGTGATATGGCATTCACCAAATTGTCGACCTAAAGAGAAAAAACACACTAAACCTTGTTCTTTGGAGGGGGGTTACATGCATTCAAGGTCATATGTCTCCCTTAAATGTTTCAAGTCTTGACTTAGTATAATTCTTTGTATCGGTTGTTTTTTTCCAATGCTGGATGGACAAGGCAGGACAGCCAATTTATACACGAGGGTACGAGGGAGGGGAAAGTTCATTCATACATACGATTTTCAGTGCCGAATTATTGTGTGTATGTTGAAGTTGGACGTTAATAGTTACTTTGAAACCCCATTATGTATATATCCGCTCCCTTACTCGGCCTTCCCGCTGCTGTAAATGTCAGTGTGACCGATCGATGGACAAATATAGCTGTTAAAACTCTACAAACATTTTGCTTCTCTCTTTTGGGTATTCAGTGATCCATTGATCACAAGATCCAACTATAGAAAAACTTACCAAGATCATGTATCAAGCACAGTAAGAAAGGCTATTTTATTACGATAGAGAGTAATGAAAAATGAGGTATTTCTGTTCAATCAGCATTTCAACCAATGATTTATTGTGAGCAAGAATAATACACAAGGAAAAAATACATTCCCCTTATCACATAAAATTATTCAGAAGCTTTTCCCATACACCCTCTTTATTTGATGTTTTCATGTTGCAGTTGAATTTCCGGGCCACTCACCTACTCACAAACATTTTAAAAGCTGAATTCATTTTTCAAAGCGTGAGAGACTGATACGTGAAAGATGGATACATCCAAACATGATGTTACGTTAAATATTATGTTGTCAGTTTTGAATCCTTAGAAGGGGGGATATTTCTAAAATTCAACATAAAATAATGCAACATAAAAATACGACGATGAATCATGGAAATTGAGAGAATCGAGACAGTGTATATTGGTCTGATACCTGTCAATATTGTATGGATTTAAACCAATCGTATCAAACTTTCTCTAGCAAAATTCATACGCCATCAGGGATTGTTCAGAATCATGGTAGAAAAATAGTTACATGGTATTGGATGGCTCAGTTTGAATGAGTACGCTACCTTTTTTCCTGGATTTTTTTCTTACTGAAGGGATATTTTTTTCCTTTTTTCGAAAATATTGTATACATCAACAACATGAAAAAGACAAAGGGGTACATTCACCAGGATAAATTTAGATATTCTCTTGAAAGAGTGAGATACAATTCTCTTCTAACTTGGAAAATAGTTTGATATTCTATAGGTTCAGTTAGATTATTCTATCTGTATGGATCTTAAGGGTGTTAATCAAGACAAAAACCATCTGCCATGTCCTAAAACTAACATTTTTCACCACTTTCAAGTTTGATTTCAATCTCCTGAAAGACAGCAGGAATGAAAATAAGCAGGTTTTCACAAAAAAAATAATAATTTGGAGAGAATCAAAACCCAAAAGACTTGTCAAAAAATCAACACATTTTCCTATCATCGTTATTCAGTGTCTTCGTATTACACGTTGAGGAAGATATAATTTATTTGTTTAGGTATGTTCTAACCCTATCAGTAATGAGTTTTGATTGAGTACTGAGTAAAGAAAGCACCGAAAGTATTTGGTTGACAGTCTGCTTCTCAGTCTCTCTACTAACGGTTGTGGTCCATAAACTCTATCGTAGGACAGCACACAGAGAAATTCATTTTTCTTAAGCATTAAATGACAAATTAACAGAAATTGAGAAAAAATATCACGTTACATTTGTTAATTTTGGGCTTATAATTTCACCAGGAAAATCTTAAACCGAAGCTTTTAATTTCAGGGAGAATATTAGACCATGAACATCAGTTATTTCCGTGATTGCATTATATTAATATTTTGTTTTTTTAATCCTTTTTTAAATTGATAATAAAAGGGATTCTGTCAGGAAATTAGTGAAATGCAAAACTATTGTGCAGCAGCAACAGAGCAAAAGAAAATTGCAATTCAAGATAATAACATCACTTAATCTCTGAAATTTGAACAATTTCAGAAAAAGATTGCTGTTTTGAATTTGCTCTTTCCTTGTGAGGACACAATGTGAGAAGTTGGCAGGATAACGGTGGAAAGACATAAAAAAATACGTGTTCCTATGCATTTTTTGAAAAAAAACTCTGTGGAACCATATTGTCAGAAGAGAAAGAAAGAAGATTTGCATTTTAAATCATAATCATCATCAGAAATTTTGTTCGACAGAGACTATCCGAGGCACCCAGGCTAATCTTCCGACCAAAGACACTAAGCATCAAGTTCAGTTCCAGTAGTACTTTCGTTCCTGACGTCAAAATTCTGATACTTTGCAAAAATTGTTTTTCGTTTTGCCGGTTACAATTTTGAATATGATCTCGGTGGTTATACATTCTTTATCCTCATGATATTGGAATAAGACTTATTCATTGCCATTGAGCTTCTTAATGTTGTTTTCCTTGACACTAAATTGATTCCAAATATATATCCCCCTGCTGTGAACACTCCACCTGATGTTTAGTCGGTGTTTTGAATATACAGTCAAGATTGAAGATGTTAAAGAGATGGGGAAAAAGAAACCGAATGAGAAATCAGAATATCAGTGGAAGTAAAAATGAAAATGGTTGGTAAGAGGGTGGAGAGATAAAGAAAGCAATAAAGAAAATGGCGAGAGGCAGGGAGAGGAAGTGGGAGGAGGGACAGAAATATATAGATGAAAAATCGACACACGCCTCAGGGTGATCGATGATTAGGGTCTGCCAAGAGACCAAACTCTTTTTTGAAAGATATTGCTTGAGGGTAACTTATCGAAACATTTGGAAGAAAAGGATAAGAAGTGATTAATGAATAAGTCTCTTCTCTTGCAGGAAGGGATCAATAAAAAGTTTAAACCTTCAAAATCGAGCGAGAGGTGAAGGATAAATTAAGCACAATTTCACATCGTAAATTGTACCCCAACTGCCAAAAAGCATCCGGGGTTGGTAAATCAGAGACATGAAAATGAACGAGTGGGCAAAATTTTAGCCTTCTAGATCAGTATATGTAGCCTGTGTGTGTATGATGTTTATATACATAAATACATACATAATCAGCAGGACCATGAAAAAAAACTGAACGGACGTAATTTGATAGTGCTTAATGCCGAATAATCAAGCATAAATCAAAAAGTGAATGTTCATTTGCACAGCATGTATGTCTATAGATAGCTAAGATGAGAGGGGCCCACTTGAAAATAGATGATTCTATGTTTTTGTGACAGATTCCGTCGACAGTTTCTGATGAAGAGGCAGAAAGATCATCATAGAACATGTAGAACCTGGCACATAGCTCTCCCTTTTAAAATATCCATTCAAAATAAACTCACGAAGAATGACTTTAAAAAAATCCCTCCTTATGATTCAATGTTGGATCAATAAGATCGAATCAGGAAAATAAACCAAATTAAAAAAAGGAATTAAATGGAAATTTTCTTGTCCACAGAATCTCTTCCGTTTGTTGAGTAGTAAACATCCAATTAAGATATCATGGAAAAAGCTCTCTCGATCCAATCAAATACATCGACATGAAACATTTGGAAAATTAACGAGAGCGAAAAGACGATGTGATTTTTTTTCTCAATACCATACTATAAGATAAGGTATATTCTCAGGAAATAATTAATCAAAATATCAAATGCCTTTGGTTACGCCTAGAGTAGTTGTTGATTCTACGCACACTACATTGTGACAAAACTACGAAACACACACAAACACACACACAAACATTATATATATATATATATATATATATATATATATATATATATATATATATATATATATATATATATATATATATATATATATATATATACGTACATACATATATATATATATATATATATATATATATATGCCCTTGCTATTCGAGAGTGAGATGGCTCTATCAGAACTTTCCATGAACCAGGATTGGCGTAATGTGAATAAACATTACAATCAATTATGTTGGAACATCTCTAATTAATCTTACAACCAGGATTTTTTCGTATTGTTATATAATGTAGAATCATTATGATATGTATGATGGGATGTGCAGGACACTTGGATGTAGAGAAGACAAGATTCTGGTGCACGTTGCTGTAGAAAATGCCAGCTGCTAAATAAAAGCTAATCTTTTTTTTTCTTCATCTGTCTTTAGACAATTCAATGATTTCCTGTCAGAAACGGGGCCTGTAAGTTCTATATCGTATGTTTTTACAGAATCCAGGATCTCCTCTGATTATAATGTGTGTCGAGTGAAATCAAGTAACATCTTAGAAGTATTAAACTGGCCCAGAGAGATCGGATGATATCCTTGGGATTGTTTTAAACTCACACACGCACACATCCATATAAAAGAGCATTTTCAGTCTTTGTTCAAACAACCTGATCCAGTTTATGGCCGAATGAAGAATTGTCGCTTTCTTTGATCCCAGGTAATTGCCATGATTTCGAATACTAGTGTCTTATCGTTTTCATTCTTGAATCTTTTACTTTTTTAAAAAAAAATTGATCTGATCATCCCAAATAGAATGCCGTCAGAAGACGTTGGACTCTTGACTACTGAGTGAAGGGTGTTCTAATGCCTTTTTTGAGCTGGGGCATTTCTTACAGACAGTAATTTTATTGATATGGGTCATTCCCATCATCTCCTCCTCAAGTCGGCACCTCAGTTATTAAGACACTCCAAGGTTGTTGAAAACCTCTTTAATCTCCATGCTGAGTCAGGACCAAGTCAATCTAAAAAGAGCAACAGCTGATGACTTTATTGGACCTATATTTATTTAAGCAATATTAGGGAGATGCCCCAGTTCTTTCTTTGGTGATGCAAATGAAGAATTACTTATATACATGTCCATTCAACCACAACAGACCCCGTCGGAAAAAACAACCCTAAATTCTCTCTCCTTACTTAGAAGTATGAGTCAAACATTGCAAATCAATTTATCGATTCTTTCATTGAATACATCATACAATGTATCTTTGAATTACTTCCCACTGATGCCTCACTATAGCCGACATTGGAATGAAGTCACCTCTCCTTCTCAGGTTGATGACTGATCAGGTAAGGTGATTTTTCCACTCATCATTTAATAATCATTAAATGGAGCCATGTAAACCATTAAATTCAACTTTAGATATAATTTTACCTGATCTCAAATTGCATAATGGGAAGCAACTAAAAATGGAATAGAAAAAGAATATTATAATGGGCTTCTATTTAGTTTATTATTCTTGGCAAATTAGTTAAAATATCAATAGAAATTTAGTCAAAATCTATTGTCCTCTCTTCAAGCTAATCCTTTGAAGAGGTAAGAAATCACAAAAGATTAAATATGTCCCCATGTCCATAATAGAATGGTGGTCTTCAGGGAAGTATTGATCGTTGACCATTTGGGCATAAATTGACAGGGCCTGAGATTATATTTGCTCAAACTTACACACACTTACACACACATACCCACACACATTCAAATATTACAGTGATTCAATGTTTATATGCTTATATATAGATCGGTGAGTGTGCATACATACGTGTGTGTGTGGTCACCATTTAAGCAACATAGTATACATGAAATGTCCAAAAATAACCCTGAAGTTTTGATTGTAAATGGCAAATAGTAATCATTTTACCATAAACTTAGAATTCTCTTTTCTTCTCTCTATACAGCTTAAATCTTGATGTTGGTTTCAAACAAAAAATAGAACATTGATTCAATTTCCAGATATCTCGTACCATTTCTTTCGGAATAGAACAATATGCAAATGAGTTTCCTTCACAAAATACCAGCCTATTCTAAATGCCTCCAATCTGTGTTTAGTTCCTGGTCCTGACCACTTTTTCTTTAGATCTTATAATTTTTGTCACACTACAGAGTCCACTCGAAAGAGGAGATATCTCAGCCGTGATTTGTTCGCAGACTTGATAGGAAGGTCACAAAGTAAAAGCTTAGATTGTTTGGAAAATGTTTTTTTATGGATGTAACGTCCGGCCACAACTACCACTAACCTCCATCAACGTGGAGTAGCTATAACAAATCTTGAATGCATAGAGAAAGTTTGAAAGTGACCAAAATAGCATATGATTAGACATAAAGTATCACTTTTTTCTGTGGCAATCATATTGCAGATCTTAGGGGTAGATGCTTCAATACTTTTCTTCCCTTTTCAAATATCTAATCCAACTCTTAATGTCACGACTCTGTTTCTAGCTTCATGAGATGCATTGTTATCTAGTTTTGGAAGCGGAGTACTCATTACAAAGACATATCTGTAATCTCAAACGTGTTTCATTTAGAAAGTAGATCATAGTGATATGAGACAATTATAATTAAACACAGCGACGATAGAAATTCACTGTCAGTTACTCCGTGTTTAACTCGTCCATTAGACTTAAGGTATTTTAGCACAAGACGGTTGATAGTGTCCCATAATGTTGTAAGGTCAACCCCATCCCAAGATACATCTTGTGCTGGGAGCTTGAAACTTTGATCCTGAGTATGCAAAACTTGTAACACTCTGAGAGCGCTAATATTTGTCAACGCCACTGTTATAATACGCAATTATAAACGGATTCGATAAAAATCTCTTCCTTTAGAGAGGATTTCCTATCATTTTAATTTTTTGGTTTGAATTCATCGAGAACTTCATAACATATACTTAAAACTAAAGGAGGTAATCTTTGATAGATCCGCAGCATATCCCAATCCCTATTTTCATGACGTATTGTTCACTTTTTCACAAATTCATGTAGCTCATTTGAAGATATCATCTGAAACATCTGAACAGATTGAGATTTTTACAATAATATGTGGTTCAGTAATATAACTCTACGAACGCTTTCAACAAAAGTAACGCCTCAAAATTTCTGCATGTGCATTAAATTTGATTTGAATACTCCACTCAGCTCCAAAAAAGATAGATCTGAAAACAGAAGAAAAGAAAAAAGACTGGAAAGAAATGCACCCCCTGACCCCACCACCAACGATAACCAGGGCTCGACCGGCCATTATACTATTAAATTCAGCAACAAAGCATTCTTAACCATCCATAGATGACCGACAAATTCCTGAACAAGGTGAAAAGAAGAATTAAACATTATTAACTACTGCATATAAATATCCCCCCGGCAAGCAGGTGCAACATGAAATTGAACCAGGTAATTTGTAATATAACTACAATCTAAAAGAAGCAATTACGCATGGATCCGTCCCTAACCTAACAAATTCTTCGATAGCTTTATTTCACTGCAGCAGGCAAGCTAAGTACATGTACACATATAGCATATATGTTTATGCCCTCCGTTAGCATTGCACTCTGTATCCTCTCGATGTGATTAATTCATATGTCATTGGAAGACTCGGGGTTTACAAATCATCTAAAGAAATGGTGCATGCAATATAAACTTTTTGTATATATGTTTCTGTCCCTCTCTGTCTTTCTCTCACTCTCTCCGTGTCCATCTCTCCCTAAAGACACACACTCACACACACACACACACACATATATATATATATATATATAGAGAGAGAGAGAGAGAGAGAGAGAGAGAGAGAGCGAGTGAACATGACTAAGAGGGAGGGTGTTACATAAATAACTACGTAGATAGAAGAATGGTATGGATGCATATGTCCGAACGTATATAATTCTTCATTTAACTCACTATATTAACATACTAATGCAAATATTTGTCTGGCTCAGCACTATTTTATATGAAAAGCACTACGAACATTTTTGGAATATTTAGTTCTCAAAATGACTTCTTCAAAGAATTCATAGAACATGAAGTTCTAAACTTTTAGTACATCAATCTTGAGAGTCGCGTATAAGGTTTGGTCAGGCACAGGGAATGCTAATTGATGGATGGAAACAAAGAAAAAAATGTTCAAATTTCTTGAACATCCTTGTTATACATCGTATAGAGCCTCTGCAGTTGAAATGTTGTTGCATCCGCACTTTTTTTCTGTACTCATATGTGTA
This sequence comes from Thysanoteuthis rhombus, assembly GCA_963457665.1. NCBI lineage: Eukaryota > Metazoa > Mollusca > Cephalopoda > Oegopsida > Thysanoteuthidae > Thysanoteuthis > Thysanoteuthis major. Next base: position 10,798,393 of record OY735218.1, read on the forward strand.
TGTATGTGTATATACATTATCTATACAAGACATGCTACATAACCATGTATATATGTATGTAACTGTGCACATGAACGCTCAATGCAGAGTACTGACAGAGATATATGAAGTACAGAATTATTTCACCTCGACAATTTATACTAAAATGAAAGAACTTAACACATAGTTACTTCGATCACTTTTTAAAAAGTCCACTTTAAATTATCACGAACACTAAGGCCCAGAAAAAAAGTAGTGGAAATATCCAGACTTCATCAAGTTAGTCCTTGATATTCAAATCCTTCAAACTTTGGATGGATTGCATAGTAACCTGGAAATTCTAAAAAAAAAAAAAGGATAGAGTGAAAGAAGTTGACCTTTCAAATGAATTACTGTTCTGGTGGAAAATTTCCTACCAATAACATAGAATTTGATCTCTGACTATATCAGGGGTGGGGGGTATATAAGCGACGAAACTTTCAAAAGCAGACATTTTCAACGAAGTATTTTGTAACTTCAATGTGTCATCTTCTCAATTCTGTATCTTATTTTTTTTCCATTTCAGCAAAATATTTCATGTCTTGGAGCTTTTAATCCAAAATATTAATTTAAATCCCATAGTAAAACACTTGTTAATTAGTGTTGATTGCATCTTTTTATGTGACGGGTCTAATTGGAATATTCGTTTTCTTATATGAATCTGGGTCATAACGTTGTACAGATTATCAAATTGTTCGGGATGAAAGAATAATCGACCAACTGTCACGATCGAATGCAAAATATTTTACAAATATGATCCGCTGATCTTTGGAACACTTATGTCTACCTCTTCTGATATAAAGAATCAGCATTCAAAATCTTGGTTTTCACCTCATCTTGAACGATGACCTTTGTCATCAAAAATTCCCGATTCCAAGGGCCATTTTTTTCAGATAGAATTTAAAATAGGCACGAATTTGCTCTCAACATAAATGCTTCGTTCCAAGCTATTGAAGAATTAATCATAAATTTACTTGAGAATATACAATTTCAATGCTACCAAAACTGTCCCCATCGGTCATACATGAAAACTTAAGAGAAATACTTTCTATTGTTTGGGAACAAAACTTTTGCAATGTAAAGTTCTTATTCTTTGTCAATCTCTAGGTAGAAATATTTGCATGTGTTTTATACCATTACAAAAAATATTGCTTGGTGTTGCCAGATTAAATCCAAGACAATTCAATTGGGAACAGAAACTTCCCTTACACGAAGAAGTGTTGGTCAGTTTCATGTTTGAATAATTCTTATCAAATTTCAAACCGTTGAAAAAGTAATGTCAACACTTGGAATTATAAGCCATAAACAAAAACTGCAATGAATACTGCCCTAGAAGATTTGACCGATTTTTGGTGGACGTGATTGGTTATTTATGGATGCATGTATTTATGTAGTAAGCATGTGCTTTTCATCAATGGTACCAGGGCAGGGAAATATCTAAATATTGTTTCTTAAAGTGTGTATTCAGTTTGCAATATAAGTTCATCCTGAACTGGTCCCTAGATTACACCTGCATGTTTCTTGAAAATTCAAACTTTTTACTGAGTAGAGTCGTACAATTCACTGAATACCATTCTTTCCACCATGTTACGTTTTAGTGGCAATTACCATTTTGTGACCAACCACATATGTTTTTCTGCTTCCCCATTTCTTAAGATGTCTCAAAAGTCAATATACACTTATATATTTGGATGCCCTCCCAAAAATTTCGATGGATTTCCTGTTTGTTTTTTTTTTTTAATTAGCACGTATAAACTAAAATTTTTAAGAATACGGTTATTTAGATTTTGCCAAGTAAACATTAAAATAAATACTTTCTTGGTCCTTTTAACGCATACAAACTATCATATAGAACTGTCACACAACCAACAATTGATAAAGTCATTTCCAAAAGTGATGAGTGAAATACTCGCACAATGATCTCTGATCCTCGTTCATAGAGGTATTTTTATCCTACAATCTTAATGTCAACCCTCAAAAAATGATTGCTAACCCTAAACCCTGCCTGTCAACTAGTTATTCATTAACTGATATCGCAATGGTAATTAGGATAGAACTCCTTACCACTTACAATGAGGCTGGACTAATAGGAGACAACGAGAAAAATATGTAGTCACTTTTGAGACATCTTGTATGTATCATTTTCCGTGGTTAATCTTTTTAGAGAAAGGGTAATTTTTTTCTGCATCTTTCGTGTCGTTGGTTCTGGATATATTTTTATATTTGCAAAATTGAAGGATATGAAGACAGACTGAACCAACATTCACTTCACATTTCAAATCATTTATATCAATCTTATTCGATCTGTTATTGAAATGTCATTTATCCTTAATTACAAAGTGGAATGACACAAAATAAAGATGCAGACAGTCTGACAGTTTGGTAGTAATACTTTGCATCTGGCCGATGAGAACATCTGATTAGAATGGTGTCTATATCAATTTTCTTACGTTTTTGAGTTTTTGAGTTTCTTTTTTTACTTAATGTTCATATTTCCTTTACTAGTTGAATTATGAAAAGCTGGTCTTCATAAGAAAACATTTTACGAATAATACTGGCCGCATGAATGAGAAGTATAGAAAAAAAAAGTTTCAGATATGAATTGAATAAATACTAAATAATGAAAATTTAATTTTTTTTATGCTACTAAAATCATGTAGACTCTCTGTAAACTATAAAGCAAACAGTTAGACATTAGTGTTACAGGGAGATCAATGTTCAAAATTGTCAGTATTTCATTTAGAGTGCATCTGTATGTTGCTTTTATACTTTCGATATTTTATGGAGTTGTAATCTGTGCATGAAAAAAAAATTATATGAAACAACTGCCACAATTTCTCTCCACCCTGCCCCCTTTTGAAGATTGAGCTCAGTGGTTGAATATTACCGATATGACATTAGCCGACTTTCCATTGCTATCAATACCATCCTGCTCCCAAAAATTAAGATTGATAAACAACTAGCAATTAAACAGACGAAAAAAGAAACTGGCCGTCCTCTTCAACTTGTTTCTAAAACACAGTAAAGTCCCAGGCGATTGGAACACTACTATCATAATGCTTTTATATAAAAAAAGGAAACCCAAAAGACCTCAACAACTATAGGCCTATAAGCCTACTCAACTGTGTATACAAACTTTTCACAAAGATCATCACCAACCGAATCACAGAAACACTCGATGAAAACCTGCCACGTGAACAGGCTGGCTTTAGAAGAAGCTACTCGACCATGGACCACCTGCACTCGATAAATCAACTGAAAGAAAAAGCAGCAGAGTATAAACTACCACTTGCCGTAGCATTTATCGTCTTCAAAAAGGCGTTCGACTCAGTAGAAATCCCTCAGGTCATGGAGGCCATCAGTCGGCAAGGTGTACATCCGGTATATGTTGAAGTGTTTAAACATATATACAATCACAGCAGCTCATTTATCAGACTACATAAAGACTCGGACCCCTTCCAGCTCTAGAAAGGAGTAAGACTAGGTGATAATGTGACGCCCATGATAGAGAAGTGTGGCAAATCCTGGGGAAGGTTTATGTCCAACGACGGACGCTAAAAGACTGATGATGATGATGATGATGATGATGATGATGATGATGATGATGATGATGATGATGATGATGATGATGATGATGATGATATATATTTGGCATTTAAGGAATTAGACCAGTTTACCACCAGATCACCCTGCTTCTTATAAAGAGGAAAATGAACTCAATGAATCACCGAAGATCATCTCCTGCAATCCCCATTCTCAGTTTCTGTGAATTGTTGAAGTGTGTATTTTACACTAATTATTATTTGCGTATTGTCTTATATTATGTGCATATATAAAGACAGTGATGCAAAATTATTCTCACTTAAAATGACCCGATCAATGTAACTGTCAGGTACACATGGGGATTACGTATCGAATCAATTCATCCACGAAGAATGAATTGTGTTGGAAATTTGTCCGTACATGATTTCTTGTTACTGTATTCTGTCAAAATAGATCTTGTTTTCATACAATTTAAATTCATTTATGCAAATGCATATATAACATTTACATAAATGAAAATACCCTGATGACTTACTTAATCCCAAGTGCTGCCGTTCCTAAAGTTTCTACGCAACGTCAATTGTACGACATTTATTCACATCTTTTAAGTTTAATACAGCAGCTAGTGCTGTATGATTTACAAGCAAACTCTCACATAAACGTGTACGTGAGAAAAAACACGTGTAATCAATACGGTAAATTTGGGTCGATTTAAAAAAAAATTGATAATCAAGAAATATTGAGTCTGGACAAAGAGGAAAGGCAAGTCTATCTAATCACTATAGTTTAATTCATTTGTTGATCAGTGTCAAAATAAACTTACACTTCGTCCCCAATGACTGTCTAAAAAATTCGGAGACTTTTCATATATATTATTGCACAGAGATGCATTAAAAACCAGGGCTACGTGCCTATCGCTGAGAATATCAAACTTGGGAGAGATCAAACTTGGGGAAAACTCGGGAAAATTGCACCTCGTCAGCAGAGGGTGATTTTCAAAGAAAACCTCGGAGAAAGTTTTCAAGAGTGGGAAAGACGCATATGTTATTTTGGAATGTTATATAATTCCTTCTTTCGGGGAGGGGGTCTATGTGCCATTGCATATGGATATATAGGTCCCATTGTTTCGTAAATATTGTACGGCAAAACACTTCTGAGACAGACCATATAAAATACGATGTAAATAATTTGCTGTCGTTGTACTGAAGCAAATTCGAGTTTATTTTCTGTAAATCAAGTGCTTTCATTGGCGCACATAAATTTTCGTTATTCCATTCATCAAGTATTGTCTGTGAAAAAAGTCGATAAGAAAACCTTATGGGAAACTTGGGAATCATCTAAGCAAACTCTGAACTCGTTTTATTTCCATCGGTTCATTCAAAGATCAAATTTTATCTTTTTTGTTACACTTTATAATTCATATTTTTTCAGCGTTGGGGATAATATCACAGTGGATATAAATGTGCTGTTTTGATGAAGTGAAAAATAATTATTACATTGAAAGAGATACTAAATCATAAACTGTGTGACAACAACAAATCATTACATAATGCCTCTGAGCACAAATATATTTTTGGTAATATTCTCAAAAATCAATTTTGTCATGTGTTCACACTCAAATTTTCAAAATTATTGGTAGGTACGTAAGAAAGGTCTTTCTTCAGGCGTATATATGATATAAACAGCAACTGTGGGTATTTACTCGAAACATCAACCATTTTTGGCATCAGGTATGACTCCCTTATCATAAGAACTTTTTATAACTTCAAAATCCCTATTAATGTGTAGAATCTACTGGTCGATTTGAAATATTCGTCAAGGCTTCATATTGAAGAGAGTTGTTGGTCATTTCACTGCCATAGAGATTTTCATCTTGAAGCAATCCTTCCAAGTTTTAACTTCCCTGATGCTTCATGGTAATATTATAGAGTCTCGGCAGAACTTTTACAGCATCCGAAAATGTCTCTAATCGTTGTCCACAATGTTTCCCTTTCGAAGTAATTAGCTCGGTAAACTTGGCTCCCTAAAAGTTGTGTTTCCCCTTTAATTCAAGATAAGGATTTATAGTGGGATATACTCACCTTTCACGCCTTGGCCAGCCAACAGTACGAGAGAAGGACAAAAGTAATTTCAAATCAAGTGTAAACCTTCAAATATATACACAAGAGGTCACAGCTTTGCATTTCGTGAACACTTCCTATGGGTTTTGCCATATTCCACAACAATGGTATCGAATCAGAATATATATATATATATATATATATATATATATATATATATATATATATATATATATATATATATATATATATATGTATATATATATATATATATATATATATATATATATATATATGTATATATATATATATATATATATATATATATATATATATATATATATATACATACTATATATATATATATATATATATATATATATATATATATATATATATATATATATATATATATATATATATATATATACAAGTATCCGTATCTTTTATAGCCTGCCTGGGATTTTGAATAATTTGAGCATGGATCTAAACATATCACCACTTCACATTTAGTACATTAATACATAAACTCTGGACCTTTGGAATTTTATAGATACACTTAATACTTTTCCGTTACTTGTCGATGGCACAGGGATAATGAATCTTTATTAAATTCCGTCTGTTATCATGAATATATTAAAAAGTAACGAATGTTGTCATTTGTTCAATCTTATTCCACGTTTTTGAATTGCCATAATCAACAATTTTGTTTAATTTCAGGTGTGTTTTTTCCTTTTTTTATGTCAGGACTGACTTGTTTACCCCGATGTTATCGTGACCATCGGGAATACGGCTGTTGAACAATCTAGTCAGACGTGTCCCCCGGTTCTACCATCGACGAACCGTTGGCCAACTACAACCTGAAGTCGAAAGAGAGCGGTTTGGAGATCTGTATTTTCATGTGGAATATCAGAATCCATGATTTCCCAAAAATTCAATAAAGTAAGTCTACTACTGCCCGTTGCATGGCCAGTGGGCACTTAAAATTATTGCCAAGAGTTACACCCACTCTTAAACCATTTGAAAGTTTCTACAAACTGCTACAGCAATTAGCATTAGTAAAGTTTATTCATCACAGTTGGGCGAAATCAATAAACAGTTTATATCGAATGATAAATTATACTGAAAACCAGATCTGCCTATAAACATCACAAAATGTGACAAAGCCATCAGGTTTTTCCCTTCAATTCATGATATTGGGGCAACACATCATTATCAAATCCATTGCTGATCATGTAAAAACCTTTCACGTTTTCACTGCGGACCCTTTGGTCAAAGGTTTGCAAACACCTGTTATGGCTTTTTTGTCCATAGGAATATCATGTATCTATCGTTTTCCTCCCCAGGAACAAGTCATCTGGTTTAGAAGTGAGTTTGTCAGATCATGGCAAATTATTATAATGAACCTTGTGCATATTAATCAAAGATAAAAGTCAGGGAATTATCGATTAACGTGACCCACACACTTGATAGCAAACTTCAATGTGTGACTCAATAGATTTAAACTTTAAAGGGTGTCCACTCTGACCGTGCCATTGTTTGCTGATAGTGATATGTAAATCAAGTGGGTTACATCAGGAATGCACTTCATTCTTTTATATTTTTTTCTAATTTTGTCTATGATAATCCCTTTCAGTTCTTTGTCAGAATTACAATCAGCAGCTTCATTGTGTTCCCCATAAATTTATCCACTGTTTGGAATCACCACCTTTTCAGTTAGGATTTCAGCTTGGATAGCTGGAAGTCAATCTGAATTGTTTCAATTACATGAACAAAGCGTAGCATGTAAATTTACTACATGCTTGTTTTGTCATTCGTATTGAGATGCATGCACAGTAAACACGGTAAATGTCACTGCGAGCTAAGAGTGTCATTTACCGATTTCACATTGTCAACTATAAATAATTGCGAAGTAACATCAAAACCACGCCTGGATATGATGAAAATGGCTGTCATCCAAAGTCGTTGCTTCGTATCTGATCCTTTTCAGATCATGATTTGATCTATTTTTTTCTCTCATATTCCCTCCGTGCCACAATCTTCAGTCCTTAAAACTGAACCTATTCTTAGGTTTTGAAAAGGAAACAACCTTCCAAAAACGTGAAAAAGAACAAAATGAAGGAAACAGCTCAAGACGAATTATGCAAGAATCATTCAAGTCATAATGCATTGATGACTTAATTTTTTTTTCTGTATATGCCTGAAATTAACATTGTCAACGAAAAAAAAATTATCCCAAGAGAAAAAATATCATTTTCCAAAAGATAATGTTCATATTATTGTTGAAATTAAACAGATGATAGAATAACTTGCTTTCTCGTCGTTACAAGAACACGTTTGTGAATACATGGAGACCCCAATTACATTTTGGCAAGGTTCATTGAAGTTGGCTGCTTACGCTGGCTCTGCTCTCTATCTATGACTCAACGTATCAGATCGTAAACTAACGTTGTTCTTATTGTAATGCAAAATTTCATTCATCTTATAATTGTTGCTCTTTGTCACCGTACTAAAAATCAGTGGAATATTCGTAAAAGATACAATTACTTTAGAGCAGACCAAATATACCAAGATAGATTGGACACTGGTGAAAAGATTGATAGATTTCTTAAACTTCTGTGAGATTTTGAATTCATGTTGCTGCAAATTATCTCAAGAGATACATATTGCATCACGGTCCCGTACTTTATTTAAACGTCTTCCCTCTGGTACCCTTCAATAGTTTATGTGAACAATGGCTATCTATTTATTTGCATAAGCGATTTGGGGAATTTAACAGGAGTTTTCTGTTTATTTACAAACATTACATACTTACAGTTGTTCCATGAGATGCTTTCGAGAATTGAATTGTTTTATTGTAATGACGAGTTGCAAGCAAGAGGAAACAGAATGAACAATATTGTCCTGAATTTGAATGCGTAACTATTTAGCGATGAAAGTGTGATTACAAGTGTAGAATGATTGTTTATAGTTTTTGAACGTGTATATGTTTCCATACACTGCTAATTATAAAACAAGAATGTTCCCAGTATGTAAAGTAATAATGTAAAAGAAAGACCTCTTACTCAGTAAGATTAAAGTTGGTCACATATATATATAAATATATATATATATATATATATATATATATATATATATATATAATATATATATATATATATATATATATATATATATATATATATATATATATATATATATATATATATATATATATATATATATATATATATATATATATATATATATATATATATATATATATATATATATATATATATATGGTTCCTTTTAAACGTCACACATAACAAAGAGAAAAAAGATACGATAGCCTGTCCTGGAGTACCAGATGTTCACCATACGAATGAAAAGCTCAACGATGTTCAGATTTCACACCATTTATATCCTTTGTTTTATCCTTTTTAGGGAATATGGTGCCAATTTTCCATGTGTTTACATCATCTACGGAATCTGTTCTCGGGTAAGATCCTAGCATGGAGGAAAGGAGGAAAAAGAAATTCATAATGATATCCAAAATAATTTGTTAATTTAGGATGAGTTTATGAATATGCATACTGTTCACCATCGAAAGACATGTAAAGGACATCATCTAAACACATCATAAAATCGATTTTCATAGATGATTAGAGTTGTTGTAAATCTTACACTGTGATCAATCTATTTCTATGTGCTTTCATGAACATCTTCCCCTTAAATTGAAAGGTTAAGAATATTTCAGTCATTGTTAAATTATTATGCTATTGAATGTCTCTTATTTTTTTTGGGGGGGGGGTGTTTTATTTTCAATTCCACGGCTTACAGTAATTCTCACACGAATAGCTGCATAGCATTATGATAATATATCTGCAAATACTGATCCTGGATGTACAGGTGGTAAAGCTAACAGTTTTTTTTCTATAAGCTTCTCTTCTCATTGAGCCATATTATTTAGCATGGATAGGAATTGCAGTAATACATTGATTTTATTTTGAAAGAATGACTTGAATAATACAGAGACTGGAGAAATTATACAAAAATGCTTTGAAAACTTATTCACATGAAATTCAGAAAATCATGATTTAATAGGACACAACTATGAAAACAAACACACCGATATGAATCATCTATTTTTCATTGTGAGATTCCTCATCACCATTTACTTATATCAACCGATCATCGGCAAATTTTGGTGGATTCATAATTTATTCAGTATTTAATTTGGAAGTCTCCTAAGAGTTTCTAACTTTGACTCATATGGCGTTTCAGGTGTATGGAGAAGGAAAATTTAAAAAAAAAAAAAGATATGCTGTGTAGATTCGTGGATAAAAAAGAGATAGATGAATGTGCCTCAGTGTGTACACGTATATTTATATATATATATATATATATACATATATATATATATATATATATATATATATATATATATATATATATATATATATATATATATGTATATATATATATATAGGTAGATAAATGGGTTTGAGCGTGTACATGATGGGACAAAATTACTGATAAGTATGTGAATGTCCATTCAAGTGTACGCATGTATGCATGCATGTGTTTGAAAGGTAAAATGAGATAAAGCAGAGGATAAGTTTGTGTGTGTGTGTGTGTGTGTGTGTGTGTGTGTGTGTGTGTGTGTGTGTGCACGTGTAAACTAAAATGTATGAGTCCGGAAAAAATAAAAAAAATGTAATAATAATGTAAATATATACAGGTGTTCATCAAAAATTAAACAAACATTGTAAATTAGTAATAAACTTACTGTCCACAGCCAGCACTGCAAAGCGTACGCCAAAACCCTGCAACATGTTGCTCGCAAACTTTAACACAACCCTTGCTGAGATCTAAAATCCTCAAAAGGCTCACAATGGCATCAACTGGATAGAAAAAACAAGTATTTTTTAGCTTTTTTTAAAATTATCAAATTATCAAATTATCAAAATCAAGCAACCAAATTTCGTTGACTTTAATTTAATCTGGAAATAGTGTTCGGAATGAAAATGTTAAAATAACATAAAATTAGTTACATAACAGAGATAAAAAAAAGTGAACATATTAATATATGCACTAAAAAATTGACATCATAGATGGAAAAAAGCTTTTTGAACTGACGGTTTTCCCCTGGGCTTCCGTTGCTGGTAAAACCGTTGGTGTTTCTTTTGTCAAATGCAAACAAAATGTCTACTTGCTGAATAAAAAAAAAAAAAAAACTAGATAGAAGTCAGTGGTTTCTTTTATGATAGTTAAACTTTCTGGTGCAAACCATGAAATACTGTTTCAGGATTCGAATGTATCTTGGTACCACAAAACTTTGGACGAAAAAAAAATTAGAATAATCAAAATAATAAAATACGATTGAAAATGATTGATTTAAGATTAAAGACACTTACTCGACATTCTCTTCTCGATTTCTCCTTCTGTAAATTTGTCAGATCGTCGTGAAGTAGCAGCCATGACCAAGAGAAGAATAAAGAGGAACACAAGGAGAAATGACTTCATTGTTGATGACTACAAAAAAAGAAGTCTCATTCAATTCCAATATCGAACTGTGTTGTTGGTCCCTCAATAAACTAAAGACTTTTTTAACATCAATTAACATTGAAAACTGGCCCTCAACGAAAGAAAAAAACATTTTGATGGTATTTAAAGAGAACAAAAACAAACAATCCTTACCAGAACCATTGGGAAATCTATTCATGTGATGCATACAAACGTACGAGATCAGCTTGACTGACTTGAAAAAAACGTTGATATTTTAAAAAAATGATTGAAAAAACTCTAAGGTCATGTTTTCATGAATGAATTGTTCAGTCAGTATGAAGGAGGTTGGATGGAGTAAAATGTGGAAATTGTCTTTCATTATTGTATCTTAAACGAGAGCAGAATTTAGATGGTTTGGTATATACTAACCTCATACCAAACAGTGAAAAAAATTATACAAAACAGTGAAAAAGGCAGTTGTATTCGAAAAAAACTGTTCAGGAGTCTGGCATTGGAATCCTACAAGAGACTTTATCATGGAAGCTTGGTGGGCTTTGAAAAAAATCTTCAGACGCCGAACGAACCCATGAGTTTACAGTAATTCATTTTCAAATATCCTCTAATTTCACTAATATTTTGATAATCAGCCGAGCGTAATTCCTGTATTTTCATAAAATATATTCTCAAATTTTGACTTTTGTATTATTATGCAATGGAATCCTTTGGAACAAACACTTATGAATACACAATAGATGAATAAATGAATGATTTTTTTTTTAAAGTTGAGAAATGTAAATGAGATAACTACAGAATAGGAAAAGACAGCTATAATCCATCCAGGAGCCTGATAATTAAGTAATGATACAAGAAAATAAGCGATTTACTTACTTGTAAGTTAGGTATGTGTGAATTATTATCGGTGAAAACCTGTTATATTTAGGCCTGGTCTGCATCTGCTATTTCACATAGTTTATCTACGTAGCCATCATGCCTTTGATAGTAGACGGTACTTGATTTTCTCTCGATAGGAAATAACGTTTATTCACTCGAATGACGTTATGTTTTCTCTAATCTTTAGTCTACACAAAAATCTTTCGAATGGGAATTGGAGGCTATGATTGAATTCAAAGGAGAGATGTAATAACCTAATCAATATTTTGAACTACTAAATCCAGTTGTTCTTCCATAAAGTAAGATATCTATGATTAACTCTCATTTGTATTTGTACGTGATGCACTGTCGATAAAGATTGATATTTGTACCACCATTGATTTGAGAATTATTAAGTTGCTGGAATTTGTTAAATCTATAACCATTCAACTGCAAAGCTACTATGTCCTTTTTTCACTCATGAACTTCATTTTTCACTGGTTTCAAAACGTGTAAGTAGGCGTACATGTAAGCCGCTTGGAGAGGGACAATATTTACCACAAATGGTAAGTCAATGTGAATATAAATTTCAATCTTTGTCAAATATCCGTGGTAGGAGCTGGAGGTAATGACAGCAGATGTGTTAAATAATTCAAATGAGGAATCCATTAAACTCCAAATATAGCCCTATAGGTCCGTCGAAATCTCACTGGTTTCAAAACGTGTAAGTAGGCGTACATGTAAGCCGCTTGGAGAGGGACAATATTTACCACAAATGGTAAGTCAATGTGAATATAAATTTCAATCTTTGTCAAATATCCGTGGCAGGAGCTGGAGGTAATGACAGCAGTTGTGTTAAATAATTCAAATGAGGAATCCATTAAACTCCAAATATAGCCTCTAGGTCCGTCGAAATCTCACTAGAATTTCATTAATCGTTCATTGCAGGATACATTTACATTTTGAATATATCTCATTGCGATGGGGGATCGTTTTGACTTTTCCAGATTTTACCACCTCCTTAAGTAGTTGCCAAATATGGTTGACAACAATATAGAAAAGATTTTTACCCTTCCCAGGGGCATTACTATTAAATTGAAGGTAGAGAGAAATTATCTATGATCACAGATTCAAGCAGACAGAGAGATAAAGGCAACTAACATCACGTTTGAATTCTCTTTGACTATAATGATTAATAAATGTTGTTCCGACATCTGAAAATCTGCTGCATTCAATGGACTCGTAATCTTCTTTTCAATTCATCAGTGTATTCATATTTATATCTCTCTACAGATTTCGTTTTTATGGATATCCTAAAAGGTTTTTTCCCTTTTTGCCTTTAGCTGGTTATTTTGGCTCGTTTTTGTTCGCTTCGACTGCTATATATTCACACACACACAAACATTCACACAAACACACGCACACACACAAAAATTCACACAAACACATGCACACACACACACACACACACACACACACACACACGTACACACATACACACACACTCACACACACATGCATGCCAAATAATCAAACCCCACAAAGTAGAGGAAATATCTGGAATTGCATGTGAATTCTGACTTTGCAATAGACAGGTTCATAGCCTTACATATTACATGAGACAAACGGTTGTAATTTGATGATACACTTCAAAAATTATTCCACGAAAGATTTAAATATATGCATGTTTTATTTTGATTCCAGACAATTAAAACTTTGGATTCAACAATTGTAAGGGAATTGACGATATCGGAGCTCGTGGAATTCAGCAGCCCATTTAATGAAGATGATGCAGGAGAGGGCATCCTCTTGCACTGTCAGCTCCATATCCCCACTGGTCTCCGCAAGGGATACGCTTTCTGATACTGATAGGCTAAAAAATATATTTTATATCCCAAGTGTAAGAAACATCATAATCAAAAAGAATTTTCCCATTGGTTGTCGGATAACTGCAGCATCTCATATCAATTGAATGCGCAAGTAGGTGTTAAATTTATAAAACAATGATGATCTGGTTTCAGAAAGAGAGATATCACAAAAGCAGCAACGAAATAATTCAGATGGCAAATAACTACCGTTACTCATATTGCACCTACCATATCATTCGATGTTATTGTAAATTCTCTTATTTGAAATTCATGGAACGCCTTCAATTATGCCAGCATTATTCGATTATACATATTTCAGTTATTTTTTTTAACGAAATGTGTAATTTCTATGAATATAAATCAAATCTTTGTATCTTTTTAAAGTTCTAAAAAGATGCACACCTGATGAAACAGTCAATTGTTCAAAATTCTCAAACAATTTTAGTTGGAATTTCGCATAAAATCAGTGAAGAATATTGTTGTGCGTCTTGCAATACGGTTTGCCCATTACAATTTGATGTATTGGCACTCTTAATGATGTATCTGACTCCTGTTATTCCTTAACATATTGCAGTGTCCTTGTTACCCCTCCATATGGAGATTAGTATCATCCTTTGCCTAAGTATATTGCATGGTTTTCAATTTGAAGGTCAATCTTCACTTGTTCCTGCTGTATACGTTTTTTTTTTTTGTACTATTTTTCTCTTGAAATTTTGGCTGGATCTCCGGAAGGGTTACCAGCTTATGGTGATTATCAACTTGATTTCTTCTTAAGTGCTTTGGATATACTTCCGTTGATCAGTCCTGTGCTCTTTATTTTCTGAACCTCAGAAATGTCCACAACGATCGTCCCAGCAGATAAAAGATATCTCTCCCTAGGGATTATCATTGGAACCAATTCATTAAATGTGATTAGAGTCGGGGCAATTATGTCTGACCAATGCTCGTACTGAACACTAATCAACGTATCTAAAGAACTCTCTGACCAGAAGTCGAGATTCGTGGAGCTGATAGCAAACATTAGTCTATCTTCCCTTATAACAATCATCCGACTATGATTATAATATATACATTTGATGTCATAAAAAATAAAACGATAAATGTACAAGTCAAGGATTATTAACAATCATCAATCTAATAAAAAATCAAAATAGGATCACTGCTAAAGAAACTCAAATCATGTGTAAGGGCAAGACAATACCGTCAAATATAGCTGACCCAGGTGACCACAACAGAAAACATATTGTATCAGGCAAATCTTGGTTGATGTCAAGTTTTGGTACACACTGCAGCTGCTTGCAAATAATAGCTACGGGCTTACCGGATGGAAAACTCATGCATCAGTGAGCGTTGAGGAATAAAATTGATAT
The DNA here is from genome assembly GCA_963457665.1 of Thysanoteuthis rhombus. Classification (NCBI taxonomy): domain Eukaryota; kingdom Metazoa; phylum Mollusca; class Cephalopoda; order Oegopsida; family Thysanoteuthidae; genus Thysanoteuthis; species Thysanoteuthis major. The sequence goes on from OY735218.1 coordinate 10,813,612, forward strand.
TACTGGGAATCCAGCCATATTCCATATTCGACCTTGTTCAAAACCACTGTCTTTCAATGCATTAATATCAAACTCATGGATTTAATTTTGGGAGGAAATCAGTTTGAGATGCTTTGTAATGCAATAATATGGGAAACCGTTCCCATCAAGCTTGAAGTGTGGATGGCCAAACAGTTACCAATTTAGGGAATGGAATCAACGACCATGTTTCTCCTGCTTAAACAGCGTTCACTCAAAGTTATGCTTCAGAGAAAAGTATGCATCCCCCATCTCTTTGTTGCAACTCATGGATCATTGTAGAAGGGTATACCATTCCTCATCTCTTACATTTGGAAAGGTAAACATATGTCCAACAAGGGACTCCAAAATACTGATAAAAATGATTCATAAGATACTCAATTGATATTGTTCTGTGTCGGAGAACCCAAAGTAATATGATATCGACCATAGCTAAAACATTGACATGATATTTCAGAAACATTGATCATATTATCATATCGAAATTAACTCTGATTCATTATCAGTCAGTGAGCAATTCAGTTAAGGAAGAGGTTAGACTATATTTTTGTTTTTAAAAACTGTTTCACTTACTTGATTCCGCAAACAAATAACAGATAGATGTAATGAAGATATTTAGAGGTGGTGGGTACGAATGAAGAACACCACTTTTTGTGAATTGTTCTGAAGTCACAAATATCGATTGGGGATTTTGGTATACACACACACACAGATACATACACACACACACACACACATTTTATTGCCACGCCTAAATCCTTTTCACATCTTACAACCATAGACATCGCAATCTAAGGGTATGATATACTTGATAATTTTTTTATTTTGGGGATATTGTTGGGATTCGATGTTCCTGTCAACTAATTCAGCTCTGAGTTTTCATTTATTTTGTCGATGTTCTTACGTGTTTATCATGTATATCCCTTTGTTCGAATCATATGAGAACATCAGTTTATCTAACACAATTTGGAGATCATGAAGATTCTCAGCAAAGGATTTTCTCAGCAAAGTTGAAGCTACTTACCTATGCACCTTCTGTTGTACTTCATTTATTTCCCTACTTTGGGTTCCGGAAGATGAGTTCCAAGCAGGCTGTGGAGTGTTTGGTTGAGCTGGTATAATTATATAAAACCTTTTCACGAGCTTGCAACAAAGTTTCAACTTGTATGTTCTTTCAACGATCTCCCGTAGCTAGAAAAAAAACATCTCACTGGTTTGACAACAAAATTAACCAGCAGATGTAATTTAATCGTACAGCTATTCCTTTTCCCGTCTGTTTTCACCCTGTGTCCTTTTCACATCGAGTAGTAGTAGTAGTAGTAGTAGTAGTAGTAGTAGTAGTAGTAGTAGTAGTAGTAGTAGTAATCAAATAGCCCAAATTTGTCTTAATCTATCATTACCATTATTTTCTATTTTTGAGTAGGTTTTCTTTTTTTGTGATCGAGAGACTATTGGATGTGATTTGTTTGAATCAATTCGTTTTATTTTTTTCAATGCACGTTTAATATTACTCAAGTGTCCGTTTTTTCCAGCAATGATGTTTAATAATCTTTTGCAAATAAAAGCAGACTGTAGATATGAGCAAAAAACACATTGTACACCTAAATCAGACTCCAGGAGGATTGATCGAACGTTGTTGAAGTAAAAAAAAAACACACAAAACATTTTTTAACGATAATCGTACACACGTTTTTGGGGATATGATTGTATTTTCTTGACTTATATCGATTTGCTGTACAAGCCGTCTGGATGATGTATTTTTCTTATTATTCTATGGCAGATGATCCCTTTGTCTTGAATGGCAGAGTCCATTGGTATCTACCATGGTCCTAACACTGACCATTGGTGTCCAGGGTAATACGGAACTGCCAGAGTCACTTCGTTAAGCAATGAGTTCGTGGTTTGTATTTGCTAATAATGAAGCAGAAATGGTTGAAAATGCTTTTTATTCTTTATATTTGACTCCGTCTATCAGTTGGTTAATTTATCTGAGCTTTTTCTTTTCACAGAAATCTAACTGACAGAATAGCTGAATATCATGACTATTAACGTTTCAGGTACTTTCATCATATCTCTGGTACGAATTTTTCATCTCGTTAGGGGAGGTTGTATTTTCCAACATAGATTTTCTACTAACCCATGATTTTCCCATCATCTAAAAAATTGTAATCTTTGAACTAAGAGGGATCATCTGTATGATGTCAATATTGTGGGTTTTAAATATTGGCCTTCATGATAAAAATACTCAAAACGATCATTTATATATATATATATATATATATATATATATATATATATATATATATATATATATATATATATATACATATATATATATATATATATATATATATATATATATATATATATATATATATATATATATATATATATATATATATGCAATGATCATCTATAGGAATGGAGAATCGTGGCGGATGGCAGAAGTAAGTGCAAATAAATATATCGCTTAAATTCAGCCTTATTGACTGTCCAGTTCCGTAGATCAGACGTACGATATCGATATCCAGATCCGAAGCGAAGGTTTCAATCAGGCCTCACAGTACTAGATGGGTTAATGGAAAGTCTACAGCCACACTGAAGATATATTACATCGAAACAGCTGTCTGTGGATGACACAGTGATATCATATATATATATATATATATATATATATATGCAAGCGTGAGTTTGTTTCGTGGTTTTAATGTGATATCATAAATGAAACTAATGAACAGTGAAGAGACAAACTCAAGAGAAAACAGGTGTTACATCTCAAACCCTTTTTATTTCCAGCAGGGAATGAAAAAATGGGACTATCTCCAATTTCGTTTTGTCGTTTCATAAGAGAAAACGGGGGAGTGTCTCTGTAATGGACACACACACATATTTTCTGGCATTTTCATTGCGGATCAAAGTGTAGTATCATTTTTACAGCATAGACTGAGGTGCCAGTACAGGCCCTGGCCTGCAAAATTGGTCAGAGATAGAGTTGTGGTGTATATCAAAGCCTGAGTGCGCTGTGGCAATGCAGTAGCCAATGATATAAACGACGCTGAGCATTAATCTGCACATTAAAATCCTTTGGACTTGTCTTTTGGTTCTCTAACTATTACTAAGCTTGGCTGCAGGTGATCCGTTGTCCCAGGGTGGAAGCACCGTCGTATTTCACTTGAAAAAAAACTGGTTGGAATTATCTTAACACTTTTGTGACTGCAGCTGCTTTTGCAACCACGTTGGCTGGACTCGAGCTACTTTCCAAAGCCCGGGTCTTGTGTCGCAATTGGCTTTAATGGAAGAGGAAATAAATAGTTGCAGTTAATATAGCAACCACAGTTGCTTAACAGCAAAAGTCGCAGGAGCTTTTTTCGATGGGTGTCTTTTTTTTCCCAAGTGAAGCCTTTAATATATATATATATGACAGACATTTATTTCTTGATTCAATTTCAATCTTATGGCAGACCTAGTTTAATAATGACTGATGGCAACTATACCTGCAAGTTATTATCGTGCAGTTTTAAAATTGTAATGAATCATCCTGCAATAAGCGAGAGCTTCTATTCAACAATAGATAACTATTATTCTTAGCAGCTGCTGCAATGATAGGTTAATTTCCTTTTTACAAACATGAATATTGAATGAGCTGGAAAAACAATAAACTGAAATAAATGTCAAATTCATTCAATTTTATTAATGACACATGCTGGGGTCTCACAGTGACTCCAGACAACCACAACCTTTTCCATCGGTCCCAGTTTATAGCCTGTTTCCTGTCAATATATTCGGGGTTCTGATATGACAAAATAAAAACATCATGAATACAAACATACAAACAATTAAATATTGTTTTATCTTTGTTTTTATTTTCATTCTATAGACTCCTTGTGGAGCAATGAGTCACATCAACCATGCTAAAATTTTCATAGGGGTCGAGTTGTCACGAGATAGAGTTACATACCACACTCTTCATTACTGTTGTAATTTATTTCATAATCATTATATAAATATGATTTTATACCTAGTTTCATTTCATCTCGATGATATTATCTCTAGATTGACTCATATTATTGATTTTTTTAAAAAACAAAACTAAAGGTCACAAACCCTTCTGTTTGAGAAACCTAGGTGAAATTCCGATATAGAGAAATAGCACCAACAAAGACTTGTGCTCACACAAAATACGTTTAGACCCCGTTATTCAAAAGACAACAGCTTAATCAATTAAACTATGGGGCAAACGATCCGTGCAATCGACCTCTTAGCCTTGCAAGGAATTAGCACGATTTCAATAATTGAATGTTCACTGAATATGATCTTGTATCTTATTTTTGCAAATCCATTGCTTATGCTGGTTTGTTGATTTCATAAACATCTAAAGCAGACAATTTTATTCGCATGAATGTATTAAAAAACACATGATAATCTGTTTTAATACTCATTTATAAAGGGAATACATGCATACTTAATAATAATAATAATAATAATAATAATAATAATAATCATCATCCGTATCTCTCTATGTATTCATCTTTATTTTCACGTTAATGAGCCCCATAAACGCTAATCTTACATTTGATATTAACTTTTCTGATTTAACGACCGAGGATTGGTGAACTTCCTGGTGTGTTATTACATCGCATGCCGAGTCAACAGAAGCCTTTCCTTGTCATAAAAAGGAGTGTACGGCAATATAAACAAATACCATGAACATGTTATCATTTTGTCATCACAAAACATTCAGAATTTTCTCTTGAAAATAATCAGTTGATTCTATTCAATTTCGCTCTACGGTGCTGACCAAAGATTGTATTTATGATAATTCAGTAAAAAATATATTAAAAAAAAGGTTATCACTAGAAACAGTCGTTCCTGTGTAATAGTTATCAATAAAGATTACACGTCTTTAACAATTCTCAAAATAGATGTGTGTGCTTTATGTAAATAAACAGACGTGAGCCACACGAAAACAGTATTAAAGTGAATAGGAAATGAGATATCATGAAAAAGTGACACTGCAACGTTCTCGCTCAAAGAAGATGTTTTCAACCGTATGTACTTCGTATGTTTTACTGTTCAGAGAGTTAGGACGACTGGATCATTCAGTTGATTAGTCTTCGATTTCTGACGCCGACTTCCTTTTTTACCTAATAATAGTGGGGATTATTTCTGAGATAACAATAATTTTCATCATAATCTGATTAATTATAAGGTAATCATGAAGCTACCGTTCCGTGAAGGAAACTCAAATCTTAGTACTTGTAGCAGATGAAATCCCAATCTTCTTTCGAATGGATTTGTGATACTTTGGTTTTGAAAATAACAATGGAAACTAAAATAATTCAATTGTCACATCATAAACTTATTGAACGGAAATTTGTTGTTTTCAGTGGAATTTCTGACACATTAATTTTTTTCAAATTGCAACAAATAAGATTTACGACTGCCTGTCACTTGTTATGATTCATTATAAGGTTAGTGCTATGTTTGCGAATCACCTAATTTGTGAATAAATATTCTCAATTCGTGATAAGGAGATACTCCTATCATCATAAATGGTTACCTTGATGACTCCAGTGTTACAGAAAGAGAACCAAGAAAATCATACTGTTTGTTCAATAGTTGATTTCATCAATATTCTAATCTACTTCTCTTAAGTTTGATTCTGCCTTGAGTGCAATATTTAATTTCAAAATTTTCATAATTTATGTAGTATGAAGGATAATATGAGCACCATGAGTCATAAAAACAAAATAATGTATTGATTATTTTATTCAGAAAAAAACTTCTTCATTAACATCATTTTGTTAGCGTATGTCGAAGGACAAAGACCTCCCTCAAAATTTTTCAGACCTCACCATGAAGGGCATTGCAGAGCCAGTACTTTCTATATTTACGTACTTCGTCATACCATCTCATTTTCCGTCCACCATAGCTTTGTCCATCACTCAATCTCTCCCTCGCTTTCTTTCTCTTTTCCTCTCCCTCTCTCTCTGTCTCTGTCTCTCTCTTTCTCTCTCTCTCTCTCTTTCTCTCAATATATATATATATATATATATATATATATATATATATATATATATATATTTCTATATATATCTATATCTATATCTATATATTCGATATGTATCTCTCTCTATATGTGTATGAACTGTACCTACCACAAGGCAGTGGGAAACCTGCATTTGAAGTAGAATGACTCGAGAAGTCGAATGCTAATTTTCTGGGTAAAATTCTCGACTTGGAGGAATAGCGTGGTAAAATTTTTCTTGATGCAGATTCCTCTCTTTATTAGGCATATGTTCTGCTAAGCTAAGTGTAAATATTATGTAATGCAGGATTGATTTGTGGCTGATATGGTGAGTATTCTACTACAAAAGTGTTCTAACTTGGATGGAACGTGGATTTTCAATAGCGATTCTGAAGGCATACATTGGCTCATCCTTTAAGAAGAGTTCCTGAGACCCAGGAAGGTTCCAATGGATGGATTCAGCATTATCGTAATGCAGTATTTTTGTAGATAGAGCCCAGAATAATTATTCCAGCCTCTTTGAAAAAAACCTAGAAGGATGCTATCGATCAAACCTATTTCCAGCTACCCAATAAGCTTCCGCGTAATATGGTTCATAATCTGAAAAGTTTCCTCTTTAAAAAAAGAAAACACTAAAACTTTGCAGAGAGACAATCTCAGACCGTAGGTTTACGACACAAGTTGATGATGTTATGTTCTGCATGGGGTGAGAAAAATTGGACGTCACACAGTGAGAAAGCTCACTGGATGGTGTCACATGCTAACTAATAACCCAACAGAAGATCATCAATTCCTATTCATACGGGAGTTACCCCCACTTTAAAATTAAAGTCTCTGGGGGTTGGCAATTGGTGGGATACAGGTTGCGATGTTACACAATGGATAAAAAAAAAGTCTACATGCGAGATGTTTTTCTTTTTTTCAAAATTTTTCTCCTGTCAAATTATATTAAAAAAAAATTGGGGTGTTTCTATCTAATTGACAGTATTGGAGATTTCATCTAGTCAAACATGAACGAGTAATTTACTGCATTGTTGGTCCTCAGAGAGATCCACAACAGAAGGAAATGTTTTCTCAATAGCTTACTTTTTGAATATAACGAAAGAATTGTTCTGAGAGAAAAACAATTATTCCTTGAAGGCACTGCATTCATCGTATAAATGGCAAAGTCTTACGGATAAAACAGTTGAGTGCATTCAAAAATCCAACTTACACATATGCTCCTATTCAATTTGTAATTTAAAAGAAAATTCATCCGATGGCAGGACCAAGTCTCTGAAGCTGCTAATATTAATAATAATAATACAAATAATAATAATAATAATAATAATAATAATAATTGGAAAGTAGATTTGACAGCCGCAGGGGACAAACTAGCCGAGGTAGGGATAAAAAGGGGAATCTTCCAAGGAGACTCGTTGTCCCCACTATTATTTGTTCTAACAATGATACCGCTTAACAGAATCCTGAGAAACAGCAAAGGATACCACTTCTCTAAAACAAAAGGAAAGGTCAACCACTTAATGTACATGGACGATATTAAATTGTTTGCAAAAAACAGGGGAGAGCTTGAGACTCTGTTCAACGAAGTAAGGGAATATAGTGAGGACATAGGAATGGAGTTTGGGATAGAAAAATGCGCAATCATGGTGATGCATAAAGGAAGGCTTTCAATGACTGAGGGAATTGAACTTCCGGACAACAACAAGATTAGGGCATTAACTGCACAAGACCGATACAAGTACCTAGGTGTCCTTGAATGTGACACGATAAAACGGGAAGAGATGAAGGAGAAAATTAAGAGAGAATACCTCAGAAGGATAAGGAAAATATTAGAAACCAGATTAAATAGCAGAAATCTAATAAAAGGAATGAACACCTGGGCTGTGTCAGTAGTTAGGTATACAGGACCATTCCTAGGATGGACAAAGGAAGAGCTCCAATCAATGGATAGGCGAACAAGGAAACTTATGACGATGCATAAAGCATTACATCCTAGGGATGATACAGATAGGCTATACGTTAAGAGAAAAGAAGGTGGTAGGGGGCTCATCAGCATAGAAGATTGTGTCCAGAGAGCTAAAGTAGTCCTAGATAGATATGTGCAAACAAATAGTGAAGAAATCATAAAGAGCGCGAGGGATAGTGCGACAAACAATAAAGTAGAAAACAATGGAACAGTACAGCAAACTAGAAAAGAAAAGTGGGAAGGGAAAAAATTGTACGGCGAGTTTAAAAGACAGATAAAAGATATAGCAGACGAGAAATCATGGACGTGGTTACGAAAGGGAAACCTTAAGAGAGAAACAGAATCGCTCATCATGGCAGCCCAAAACAAAAGCATAAGGACAAACTACATAAAAGCAAAAATCGATAGAACACAGACAAACAGCAAATGCCGCATGTGCGGTGAAAGAGATGAGACAGTAAACCACATAACTAGTGAATGTAGCCAACTCGCCCAGAAGGAGTATAAGCATAGACACGATAGAGTAGCAACGATGATACACTGGGAACTAAGTAAACAAATGGGATTCAACCATGGGGAAAAGTGGTATCAGCACAAGCCAGAGTCAGTTTTGGAGAATGACAACCACAAACTACTGTGGGACTTCGACATCCAAACTGACCACCTCATCCAGGCAAGAAGGCCGGACTTAGTAATAGTAGACAAAAAAAGGAGGGCCTGCCAAATAGTAGACGTTGCTGTACCTGCAGACCATAGAGTAAAGAAGAAGGAGGGTGAGAAAAGGGAAAAATACCAGGACCTAGCAAGGGAGTTAAAGAAAATGTGGAACATGAAAACCAGGGTAGTACCGGTCATAGTGGGCGCACTAGGAACTGTCCCCAAAACGCTGAGGGAGAGACTGGAGGAGATCGGGATTAGGGGGAGGATAGAGACCGTACAGACCACAGCACTGCTGGGCACTGGACGGATACTGAGGAAGGTGCTAGAGATATAAGGACTGCAACGAATCGTAGCTCTGTCACGATATGCGAAAGAGAGAGGAGACGTTAGCTGAAGACCTGAGGAGACTTATTGTCACTCAGCCTTCAGCGATAACCACTGGGCAACCGGTGTGAAACTGTAGATCGCAAAATTACTGCGATCTATGAGTACGAGGAGAGGAGGGCTGGAGACTTGAGGAGACTTGCTGTCACTCAAACTCCAGCGGTTACCACCAGGCAACTGGTGTGAGATTCCTAATAATAATAATAATAATAATAATAATAATAATAATAATAATAATAATAATAATAATAATAATAATAAGAAGAAGAAGAAGAAGAAGAAGAAGAAGAAGAAGAAGAAGAAGAAGAAGAAGAAGAAGAAGAAGACGAAGAAGAAGCTATAGTAAGAGTAAAGGATTGAAAAAGGAAAAGAAGAAAAATGTTGGGAGGAAAAATGAAATTTATTGCAAAAAAATTAAATGGAATCAGTGAGAGTAGCATTGTATACCACACTGTCAGCGGAAAATCTTAAACAAAATATGGCTCAATATGTGACCATTGAGAAAAGGCAAAAAGATTCAGGTTGAAAGGTTTTTGTCTAGACAAATGATTCGTTCATGTTAAAACTTTACCTCTCATTAAAAGGAGACTACGTAAAACTTCTATGGGAGAAAATTTCATATTTTCTGTTGACACAAATTGGATGGTTCCCCAACGCTATTTTGTATCCATAGAGTTCGCTTCATTCTTATCACAAACATGGTTGACAATGTTGCCAAACAGTGGTGACTGAACTTTCTATACGGTGACCAAACGTTATAAATAGGGGGACAGAGGAAAGAGAAAAGAGCGGATATGGAATCTCAATAGAAATTTGACACAGTCTCTCCGGACATGCATCAATTTTAGATATTACTGGAAGGATTTGCATGGCTTTGATGTAACCTGGTGTAACTCGGTAACATCTAAAGAAAACATCACTGTGCATGCAACAACAGTATCCCAATGAGTATTAGGTCAGCAAAGGGGCGTTGTTGAGTGAAACTGTTTCTCTAAAATGATGAGTTACTCAATCAGTACATCTAATGGAAGATTGTTGATAAAAAAACCCTCATAATTCAGATTAAGAATTGCGACGTTAAGTTTCTCATCGTTGGAAAAGTAGTGATTCAAGGGCAATTGAGAACATCTGCTTGCAATCCTGGAAGAGAGCTTTTAAAACTATTGAAGATAGGAAGAGTGCAATATCACTTTGCAAATTTTCTGATGAGGACTACATGGCCGTTGTACTTCGTAATTAATATCAATGACAAAATACCAAAGAGAAACCCCCCAAAAAGTGAAAGAAACAAGGGAGAGAGTATCTTCCTATTTCATAGCATATCATTCGGAAGTTTTTGTTTCTCAAATCTTCCGACATTCGGAACAGCATATCAGATGACGAGGTTCTATATTTCTTATTTAAACCACAAGACCGGGAATGTTATTCGTAGCCCTGGATCTCTTATCTGAAGAAATGGCTGAAACTGACGTGGTCCAATCACGACACGTGAGATAAGAGTCGATGCAAGATGATCATTTGGTGGAGTTGGGGTCAGATGAAGCGTTACTTTAGATTGGTAATGGAAGAACTATGTGTAAGTTTTGACAGACAAAACCAAGTCCTACCTCTTTCAAGAGACCAATGAGTGGAGAGGAGAACTTCAGATTATTCTATTGCCACAGTCAAGGAGATGAATCGAAGAGAAGCAATTTAATCCTTCGAAAAGTAGCAAAACCTGAATGCAAAAAAATTTCTAAAGCCAAAGTACTACGTGTTTTGAATCGGCAGCACATAATTTACATGCAATTAAATTTTTCGTTATCCTCACAAAACGTGCTGTGCATGTCGAGCTTTCTGCAATGAATTTGATTGATTCCTTTACGTATAAGTTCCGAGATTCAACCTTTTTATTTCAAAAATAGATTGGAAACAGTTCTATGGGTGTGTATATTCTTTGAAAATAACTGCCGAAAAATGTAGCTGAAATTAGTTAATATCAAATGTGCATTCAAAATCGATTTTTTTTTTGTGTTCAACCTGGGAAAATTAAGGTCCATTCCTCAGAATGCTCTGCCGAATCTGAGTGAAGAAGTGCAGCAGGTGGAAGCACGTTTCCAGAATAGATTGCAAAGATTAAAAGTAAAAAAAGGCCTTGACCAATCAATGGATTCACCAACAAATGGAGGAGCATCTGAAAGAATCAAATGACTCGTGCAATACGGACAAAAAGATGGGTATGTATATTGAACGTTGCATTGGTAGCGGGAAAATTTTTCTTACATGACGATATCCTTGCTCGTGTTACTAATGCGATGCATCATGTTGTCATAGGGCTGGGATGGGAAATGTCTTCAACATGAGGTTCTCTCTCATAGGCTAAGTGTTCTCAAGATCTGACACATCCAGAATATCATTTTTCACTGTATTCTTGTCAAATGATCACTTATTACGATTTTTAGTATAACAGGACTCGTGGAAGAATTCATCAAATACAAAAAGTCATCCTTTTATGATTGAAAACACATTTTCACTGGCATAAGGTGTAAGGTAAGAAAAAGCTATACATTGATGTTTGAACAATGATGCGATAAACTTTGGTGAAAACTTAAGTCCTTAATGGTTCAGATATTCAGCATTATGTGTGTATATTTATCTTCCTTACTTTATTTCACTCAAAAATATCTCTCATTTTGCCTGAGTATTTTCGTGATTGAATGAAAGGATCACGCACACAAAAATTGGAATAGCTGGACGTGACTTGGTGAAAATGATTAAAAACTGCAGTTCAAATTTGTGTGTGTCGCCATCGGATTTCTCATTAAGCTTCTACTTTTTTACTATTTTGGAACGTGTTTTTGATAATACACACATGTTGATTTATATGCACACACACTCACATTTATGGACATAAATCCTATAATCCTTTGGTATTGCAAATTGTATACCAAGAAAAATATTCTCCAACATGTATCGAATTATACCTGTGAACCTCTAATGGGGAGCTTTCGGCTCACGATGAAGATCTTTTGATGCAGAAGTTCAAAACAGACATTGAACAGGTGTATGAAGTATCGCAACGAAGCATCAATTTAAATTCACATTTGTTTTCTCTTAGATTATCAGTGAATCATGATTGCAAGTTTAGTTGCCAAGATTTCCTAATGAAACCCGAAGTAAAAGTTAAATGTTTATGACAGAATAACAATGTAGTTGGAGAATTCGTCTCAAGGACTATGTATTTCTTTTCCTCTGCATGAAGAAAGTGTTTTTCCTGTTCTGTTTTAAAGTAAAAAAGAACTATTTTCTGCATTGCTCAGAAGAAAAAAACTTTCCAAAGCTAACAGATGATTGAAGTATCCAAACTGGGAATTCAGCAACTCAAATGTTTACTTCTAAAAATAATCATACGATGGGTGAGGTCAACTTCGTCCGAGTGGAAATCATTCACACAAAAATTACAGCAGCAAAAGATAGGACTTGGAACTAATAACCTTTTTTCCTCTTCCAAGCCGTTGTATACAATGTGTGAAGGCAAGATTTGATTGAATTTAGTTTGGATTCTTCGTTAAGCTATTAACACTTCTTCTGGTGATTTGTTTTCATTAGCACTGGCCTGGCCTAGCCCAGCCCAGCTTGGTTTATCATTTGGCCTTATTTAAGTGAGTTTCACCAAAAAGAGAATTTACTGTCTGTCTTTTTCTGCCTACAATCCAATTTGCTGCCATGTCTCCGTGATTTCAACCGATTCAATTGCCTCCATCTGGTGTTATAAATGAAAAGCAGTCCTGGATGTTTTGTGGTGGATTTTCATTTTGGTTTTTTGTCCCTTCCAAAGATACTCACTTAAGCCATCTGAAAACTTCTTAGAAATCAAAGATGTCATGGATTCAAGTCAATGATTTCCATGTGTTCGAAAAATGTCTATTTGGCTGATTGTGCCCATATAAAAGAAAATTTTGGACGGAATTGAATTAATTGAAAACGGTTTGGCTATTTATTGATGGTAATTCTCATCAATCCTGGGACAATTTCCTTTCTCCAAGTTGAAAGTTTCTTCAATTCCAGGCTTTTATATTTTCCATGTACGCATTTTGCTATTCATTCATCGGTTGATGTGTAGCTAATAGTTGTTCAAGTGAACGTATAGATAATTCGGTGTCTCGATTCAACGGGAAATTAATGTCATGTTGGCAGAAATTTCCCAACACAATCTATTCCTCCAGATATCAAAAATCAAGATGAGTTTGAAAATTGATCAATATACATAATACGTCTCCCTTTATATATATATATATATATATATATATATATATATATACACACACACACACACACACACACACACACATATATATATATATATATATATATATATATATATTCTCGATCTTGGAGCCATCTGGCCATTCATTATCAATGATAACAATGCATATTCAGAGCTATGACACTCAGTCCTGTCGTATATACTCCCAAAGTTCCAAACGTCTCACATGTAATTGAACTATTCAGTAGACATTTGAAATTACTGTGTAATTCACGACTGGTTCCAACTGGTGATCTCGATATCATCAGCAGCAGTGGCAGGAGCAGCAGCAGCATTATCATCATCATCATTATCTGTGTGTAAAGGTTGGTTCAGGGAATACACCAATCTTTATATCAGCGAGTTCGTTTGCTTCCGAATATCTTTGTACCGTTACGTTCTGGCAAAATCATCGAACCATTCAATCTTTGAATACTTCACAAGTAAAATAAGAATCTCTCCATTCTTTATTGATATCATGTTCCTGAACCCAAAAGCAGAAGAAATATTCCATTCAACACATGATATAGAATAAAGTATCAAAAGCAAAATATTGTATCATTCAGATATACTATGGACAAACTTTTATATTATGATGAGTTTTATGACGGTGAATATCACGTTGATACAACAGAAGAGATTTGGTAACAAGATGGTCAATGATAAAAACATTATGACTATTGAAAGATCACGAAATATTGAAGCAATATAGTTTTTTTTTTCTTATTTCCTGATATAGAATACCCAGGGAAATTCAGTTATATTAGGGAACTCAAATGTTTTGGGTTTTTTTAGGAGGGGGGAATTCGTATCCTAGTGACTCATTTAGTATCAATCAATATATGGCAGTCTTCACTAGCGTGCATTGTGATTCAGGATGCATCATTTTATTTGAAACTTCTCATTAAAACATCCTCCTGCAATCACATGGAGAAAACGTCATTTAACCTGATCAACGTAAATCAAATAAACAGCTATGAGTGTCGAACCTGCCAGCTATTCGATAGCTGCTCTCATTTAGTGTAGTTTAATGGTAGAAGCAATGCTAACTTGGAGAGGTTACCTAAAAAAAAGAAACAATTTTTTTTAAGGTTTTGTTTGATTTACGCTTCGCAGGCGAAGTGACACATTTCTGTGTTTTGATTAATAGTTTAATTGATAGTTTCGGAATCATAACACACGCACATATATATATATATATATATATATATATATATACACACACATATATATATATATATATATATATACACTTATATACATATATATATATATATATATATATATATATATATATATATATATATATATATATATATATATATATATATATATATGAAATGAGTGGTTCTGCACCTCTGTGTTTCAGCGACGAATTATAGCTCTGAATTGATATTTACGTAGCTATGATCACCAATCACCATGGAATAGTGCTCATTTCATCACAGATCAGTACATAGCAAGTCAGTGTTGCTTTAAAAAAAGAAAATGTTAATGCAGTGAGTTGTTTTGTTTTGTTTTGTTTTTTGTTTGTTGTTCCAAACATCAAATTTTGTATTTTGAGTACCAAAAATGTGTTTCTACGGTTGGATATTCTAGTCGTATGTTTTACATTGGACAACTGGTGTTAAAGGTTTATAGTTGATCTGGAATTAAATAGATTATCACTCACACAGGGGGATTATAGTCCGTATAATATGGATGCACTGCTGAATGGAACGGTACTGTCAGGACAAGTCCATGAGATGTACTATATAGTAACCTCAAATAGAGCATAACAAGTAGATTTCTTATGGTACAGCATTTAGAAGTGAGCATATAACCTACTGATACGTCTATTGATGCATCAGCTAGGAACTACTAAGGAAATTTGATTGCTGGTTTTCAAAGATGGCTGGCTGATTCCTTGATCGCTGCAAAAGATTATTGCTTCAAAATGTTCAATTCCTTGGCAGGATCTCACAACATGCTGAGGTAATGTTTAATGTATACAGCATACACTGGATATCGAATCACTGAAAAGATCTTTATACACACACACACACACACACACACACATATATATATATATATATATATATATATATATATATATATATATATATATATATATATATATATATATATATATATATATATATATATATCCGATTCAGCAAGTTTCCAACTGCTTTAAATCTTATTTCCATCTTAGAACTGTTGTCTTATATCTATACATGACTGCTTTCAAAGTTAGTGGGGGATGGCCATACGGGATCGATCCTAATCTCTGAGCCCCCTGAAATAATTTTTTTACTGATATAATGAGTTGTTACACCCGATAGCCCTGGGAGATTCAACAATTTTCAAAAACGATTTTGAGTTTTCCAATAGCCTGGCTCACAAACTCTGTGTGTGAATAACCTTCTCTTCAACTGCCATACGGCATCACTATCACCTTCCTTGTTATATAACCACTGCTGTGATGGGGATAAATTGAATCGTGCATTTTTGGTAAGTGAACAAGAATTTAAACTGTCACGCTATCTTCCATCACTTTTACATCAATGAAAAAATATTCTGTTGAACGATCCATTCAATCTAATTAGAACTCAAACAAAAATGGGGATTGTGAGGGAAAGAAAAGTACAAGGACCTTTTTTCTGTAGTTATGGTAAATACAATATCATTAGATATTGAAAACAGATCAATCCATTTATATCCAGATGACCGAAATGTATCGATAGTCCTTGCTTTGCTGAAAATGAGATTATAGCAAACCCAAACAATTGATGGCGATTCTGCGTCCGGATCGACTACTTTTATCTATTGTTTTATCCAATGTGAAATGTGTTTACAGAGTCCATTACTCGTCCATAGAAATTATCCAAAGATTCAATTATTTCATGATTTATGTAAGAGACACGGTTAGATGATTGCAGCGATGATAGGAATTGCCAAAACTGTTTGAAAAACGTCGGGGTAAGTGCTATCAACAGAAATAATGATAGAACAATGAAATTATTTATATATATATATATATATATATATATATATATATATATATATATATATATATATATATAGAGAGAGAGAGAGAGAGAGAGAGAGAGAGAGAGAGAGTGAGAGAAATAGAATGAGAGAGAGATTAAGAGAAAGAAACAGCGAGAGGGATAGAGTGAGATGACGCTAGGGGTAGCAGAGAGATAATGGACAGATATTATGGAAAGGAAATAAAATTGGTGTTTTATGAAACAAAGGGAACTGCTTTATTACTTGTGTGTTCCCTAGGGTACTAACATTCAAGGTGATGTTACGGGAAACTTATTCAAGCAATGGTTGTTTCTCTCGTTGTGGAGATCGATTATTGCACATCAAGCCTGATTTTATGCTTGGTCGAGGAGCAAGTCTCATCAAGGTCTCTGCTTAGCTCTTCGATGGCAAGACAATCGGTTCAATATCTGTCAATAGCCATCGGCTCTGATATTTCACCTCTCAAGTGTATCTATCATATGTATGTATATACCATGCAGAAAAGTCACAGGAATGGAAATATGTGATAAAGCTTTCAACATTCATTTTTTATCATCGGTAACCCAAGGTTTTTAAAGAAAATGTAAGAGAAGCAAACTTGGTTTTCTCTCGTGTATATCTGGTCTTTGGACTTTGGATTCTTTTGTAACAGCCATTCCCTTGTGAATAATTGTTTGTTTAAGGAAATGAAGAGAGTAACTCATAGGAAGTGACATACGTCAAACAAGATGGCTTCAGTCTTGATTAACGCATAAGGTCCATACAGACAAGATAAAAATGATCTGCAGCGATCAAAGATGTCCTACTGTTTTTCCTTGTTAGTGATCCGTGATGTGTCATATCAGAGGCAGTGTCCCAATCAAAAGTTTGCCCCAAAGGATGAATAACTTTGTCTCATTGATGTGGTTAAAACAAATCAATGGGAAAAAAAACCCCCGTAAATCAAATTTTAAAAAGGCATATGCATACTGCAGGTACAACTTATGTTGCAATTAACAAAAATGAATTGGAGCTGGATCTTTCCTGATAACCCGATATTTCTTCAATCATATCAGAAGTAAGCTTCAATCACAGGAATTGTACAGCTTCTCTATGTATGATGTTTTGAATCTTATTCATGATTTGCAATTAAATTAAAGGAAGAGAAATAGACTGGAAACTTGGGCTTGCCCCCAAGTGTAGTATATGTTCTAATTAAAAGTAATGAAATCAGTTTGAACCACTTTGTCTCTTCACCGTCATTATACAAATTCATGAAAAAAGGTTATTCTATTTTTTATGATAGCTATGACATTAAATCTACAACAACAGTTACTAGATAGGATTTTTTATCCAGAAATCCAATCCCTGAAAAGTTTTAGTAAGAAAAATGCGGCCTGAAGGAGTTTCAAAGTGTGATTCAAGATACATTAGAAGAAAAAAAATTAATCTATTTGCAGAAATGTTTAAAAGGAATGTTACTTTTTGACAGTAAATAAGTGTACTCATATTCTGTATAATACAGTGATTTACCAACTATTGGAAAGTATGCGTTTATCATTATGGGTATGTATTCATATGCCTGTGTGCTTTTTCTATGCTAGTACAAAGAACAAAAAATGGGCCGTCGTACCTCTCACTTGAAACTTCTTATTAAATTTAATCCTGCCGAGCATGAAGAATGTCCGTCCATTCTGTTACAACGATGATATTTTGTTGCGGTAAAAATAAATGCTGGCCACCATTCAAACTAAATAGCAAATTGTAGAAACTTCCAGTGATTCTTAGCTCTCCATCCCCTCTTCTTCCCTCTCTTTCTCTTCATTTCCCTCAGTAAATATTGTATATATATAGTCACTGTTGATTTCTCATTCATAGCTAACATAGAGTCTAATTGATGACAGCATATACTCAAGATAATTTTTGCCAGGAAGGTTTTTAAATAAAAGAAAGCATCTTAAAAAGTTGCTTCAAAACGTTTCCAGATGCTTTTGAGAGACTTATATTACATGCGTTCCTTTTTTTGTAAATATCATCGGATAAAAATAAGAAGGAGTGTTTTGTTCTGTACATTTTGATTAAAACTTCCTGTCAAACGGAATACGCACCCATTCTATATTTTTACGTATTTTTTCTTTCCATTTCTTGCGTATTTTTTTGAATTCCACATTGGTTAATCAAATTATTCCATTTCAAACCATCTTCATATTTTTTTAATCCTCTGCTGAATGATGAAAGCAACCCGTGGCAATGGTATCTGCTTGTTTTTTTTGATAAAAAAATGGAATATCAGAGAGAAAACATCATGAATATACAGTATATATATATATACATACATATATATATATATATATATATATATATATATATATATATATATATATATATATATATATATACTGTATATCGCTCACATTATCCCCTCTCTATCTATCCATTCTGAATCTCATTTGCAGCTTTTCTCGGTAGTTGGAAATGTTTCTCAAAGACATGATCCTGTCTGTTCTCTTGCATATCGAATGTATACATATATACTCACACACACCCATATGGGTGAGTGTATATGTATACATTCATATGTGTGTGTGTGTGTGTGTGTGTGTGTGTTTCAGTGTCGTAGAAACCTTATTCAGATATTCCATACTATCACAAGGGCAAAGGGTGTTCGAAAGGTTGGGAATGGTTCCCTCGTATTCTGATTCCCAGCCACTATTTGCAAAGACCCACCTTATTCCTATAGATTTACCCTAAATCTGATTGCCAATAGCCAATACTATTTGAAGATCAGTACATATGACATATCGCTCAGAGTACTTACTTAAATGAAAGGAATCAATTGCTGCAACTGAGCTGAACTCTGGGGAAAAATAAAACACTAAACAATGATTGTCCCAGGATTCGAGATATACATTGAGAATTCCCTATTTACTGTTGAAATTATTTCAATGAGCGTAGTATTCTGCAATTACATGAATAGTTTTTACAAAGCTTTGCACTGATAGCCTCGATTTATCAAAGTTGGGCCCCTCAATGTCATTTTGATGAATGCCAACTACGTCCTGCATTGGTCGCCGTTGTGTATTCATGGATTTCTACGGAAATAAAGTTCCAGAGTTTTGGTCCAATGATTTAAAATTAATCATCATATCTTGATTCTAATAGGACACAGTTGGATATGGTATTGTAAATACATATTCGTGTAGTGTGAGGAATGACTGCTCAGATCATTTATACTTGATGGGGTTACAAAGATTCTATAATGTTTGCCTCCCATCGTTAATTTTCAGAAACGTTCAGGAAAAAAGATAGATATCAAGAAACATTCAATACTAATAACATTTGCCTCCAATCAGTTTTTGGTGAATGTTTTCAATAACAATTTCGGAGATTTAGGGTAATTTCGTAGTTTGCCTGTCCTCAACCATTTTACATTATTTAATAGTATCAAGAGAATAATTCCAGGTTCTCAAGATCAAGAGTGATTTATTTACTCCTCATTCACTTGTATTTAATCAATCAGACTTGAGTCAATTGTTTCGATAGAAGATCATCATACGCCCTATTAGGGACTGAGCATATATACTATAAATAGTTCAAAGTCTTTGCTAGACAGTTCGGGACGTCAGTTCATAATACATATCCAAACAATTCTTATTGCAATGAATGAAGTTGAATTAATTGCCTCTGAACAATGGCTGCCGAGGAAGATAACCAACCATCTTTTTCCATTTGTATTATTCAAAATGAAAAATACCTGTTTCTTCGAGAAAAATGACTTGTTGATTTGAAACTTGTAACCATCGTTTGTTGAACCTTCATTACTAACTATCACACTCAGACAAACGCAACAAAACACACAAGAGAACAAAATAAATCCAAAATAAACAAAACACATCAGGAACGGTTTCCATTCGTCTTGATATTTATTTTTCAATCATAGTCTTTTCTCAATAATCTATCAATGTACGAATTAATCATAATATCCCCATTTGGATATCATTAGGAAAAAAATAATATTTTTTACTCATATTTTTTTTTCTATCCCTGTGGCTTGTAAACTTTGAAAAGATAGCATGATCCTCAGACCTTTATCTCAAAGATGTAAATGGGTTCCATACGAATGATGAAAGAAATGCACCGTAAATATTCAGAGTCAATAGCATCACGGGAAGAACCCAGTTCGAAATATCATAATGCAAATCTATAAAATATGCAAATGTCAAGGATTCCAACATCAGTTTGCCAAAAACTGGAACGTCTTTTTAGGTGTGAAGTAATTATCTGGCTTCTTTTTTTGTCCATATTGCGGAGGGGGTCGTTTCTGGATTTTTTAATTGTGAAATTATTCAATTTACAGAATGTATAGGTACAAGACCAAATACCACTGGATGGAACTGAGCAATGCAGAAATCAAACTAAAAAAACAACTATTGAAACCATTTTGAGTTTACAGTGAACATTTAATCAAAATGCTCTGCATTATTGTAATATTGAAAGGGACTTCTACAAAATTTGTCTCTTTTTCAACGTATTAGAAATGAAAGAGTGAATAAAAAGCTAAAATATATATATCTGTTAGGTTATTGATCCCATAAGGCCCACCCATACCACTTGCCTAGGGCTCGGGTGATATCTCGTAAGTGCAACTACCCCTATCAAGAGAACAAATGATATATTGATGATTGAAACACCAAACAATCTCCACAGACACACAACTAACCGATCTACAAGTGGGACCTGACTGGCATCAGTTAAATTAGATGACAAGGAAAAAATGTCTGAAATAAAGAGCAATTATCTTTCCTGCATTTATGGAAGAGAGTAAGTAAAACAGAGTTGAAAAATCACAGCAGTTCCATTATTCGGCTACAGAAAGACTCAGAACCATTCAGCTCCCCCAAAATAATCAATGCCTGGATTAAGACAATCTCCCAATGACTAGTTTTCTTTGCAGAAAACCCGAGAAACTTCAAGCTATTGCTGAACAAGAGCATGGAATTTGGCTTCCACATGAAAATAAAAAAAGCAAATGTCAGTCGGGAATGAAATCACAACGATCAAATGTAAAAATCGCAGACCCGATGAAAGCAAAACATTCCATCAATTTAGGACGACGAATCTCCATGATATTATCAAACGAAGAAGAAATCAAGTGATGGATCATTTTAAAATGGTTGGCTTTGCGTAGAGTGAGCAAAACCTAAGAGAAAAAATTGCCCATGAACCGTGAGAAGAAAAATGCATGACAAATACATAATCCAAATATTGCGCTGAGACATTGAACATAACGATAGCTGTAACCCAAATAGTGAGAAGCATCCAATTTGTACCTTGAAGAATAATGCTTTACCTCACCTGGATAATCGCCAAAAAGTGCAATATATAGGGGGAAAACATAACAGCATAAAATCAATTAGAAAACTCAGATGGCAAATGGTCTGGTCAAGTTGCAAGAGGAGTTGACACTCAATGGATATCGCAACTCATGGATCCTGGATATAAGATGGGTAACTGACACTGGTCGAATACAAGGAGAGACGTGATAAACAAGTTCAGGTATTTGTTTTACTCTGCTTGGCCCTTGATGTAGAGGTGTGTTGAATCCTTGGGAAGATCGATGTTATACGTTATTGCAACTCTCATGTCAGTTCTGAAGATCTCAATCAAGTCCCCTCCTTAGACCTAAAAAAGTGCCACATGATTCAGCAAAATTTCTTTTCCTTCCATCGTACGATTCAATTTGCGAAGTTACTCGTTTAAGAAATAAAATTGATGATTTATAATCGACTTATAACTTATATTCAGGTCTTTATTGGCCTACAAACCCTCCTCCGTCCGCTGGTCTGCAAGAAATTTGTCAGTTCTGATCCAACTCACAAAGCAATAAGGACTGTCGACCCTAGTACTGGGATGGAGACAGCAAATTATACTGGAACCTGATAAAACTTTACAAATGAGCTCTGTTAACATCCAAGTTACACAATTTTTCTTTCTTTCAATATCCCAGAAATTCGCAAATGATATTAAAGCACAAATTTGTCTTTCATTTTCTTTAACTTCAATGATGATTGATTGCATATTTTATTCAATCCAGGTTTTATATTTTAAAACTTTTTTTAACACTTGATGCAGGTGCATTTGAATAAACAAATCAAAAGATTAATATTGATTGATTTTCGAAAGAGTAAACTATATCTATCTTTATCAATAAAGCACTTTTTGCCCCAAAAGATTGGATTTTTATCATTAAAATTAATTTCAGTCGTTTTCTATCTTCAAATTATTTCTTCAGAGCTGCCTGAGGATTTTTTTTCAGATATTATTCATGATTCGAATTGATTTTTTTCAAGCAAAAATCATCCAAACTGTTAAACCCTGACTTATTTGTTTCTAAATTTATTTACAATTTCATTCCATTTTTTTTTATCTATTTGAATAAAATATATGGTTCTCTTATTATAATTACAGGGAAAAATCTACAAATATATTTAATTTTATCGGATGATGAGGTAATTTTTGTAAAAAAAAAAAAATACCTTTTTAGTGATTGCCAAATTCTCCTATACATCCCAGAAAGTTTATTGCGTCGTATTCATACGTCATCCAAAACAATAGATCCTTAACTGCACATTCTACATTTTGGGACATACATAAACTCACTTCTTTTCCCGATTCAAACCCCTGATCAAAATGATGTTAATCCGTGTTTACCCATATTTGGGTTTGTGCATAATTAGAAATATGCGGTGATTGAACGTATATTAGCATGGTAATAGACATTTATTTGTAAAAAAATGAAATAAATGAAAGCTTATTATCTTCACGGTAATTATATGATCTGCCTTTATTCATAAGTCTATTTTAACGCTTTTCATTGTATAAGTATTTACTTCAAACCTGTGAAATGCAACTAAACACATAACTCCGAGGCAACTTAAGTTTGACAATCATGCTACTGATACAGATCTTCCGAATGCAGAGAGTCAACAGTTGATTGAAGACTTGTCCCATGTCAGTTGCCACCAACTGGTAATTAAGGTAGAGAGTAACAACATGAATGATAGCCCCTGCCAGAAAATTTGAATGCTTCATTATTTCTAAAACTAACATTTCCCAATATAAACAGATGTTTCATTGAACTTTCCCTCAAGAAAATCAATTTTTGTGGTGAAACAAACGATTCACGTTTTTTGCACAACCCAACAAAACTCACGCCCTGAATGTACTGAATTCACTGAGTAGTGCAGATTGGAAGTGACGAATAAGCTCTCAGTGCCAATAAACCATTTAAAACTGTTTCCCAAAGGGCAATTTCATATAGTGATAATGATTATAGTAATATTTCCGTCTTTGATTGCAGACCTAAATAACATTGAAGAGCAGGACCTCTGCTCTATTAAAAACTGGCTATTTTATCATATTTATGTACATTTGTTGAAAATGCTGCAACTATAATCTCATTCTTTTTTTAGCTATATTAACAACTGTCAAAGACTATAAAAATTCATGACAGTAACTCGTAGTGATGCTAATATCAATCAAGTGAAACTCCAGGAGATCTTGTGATATAAATCTAGACATGGAAGTGGGATTGGTCATTTTGGGTTGTTGTTATGTTTCCGTGTTTTGTTTCATAAATCTTGATTACAGAATGTATCCTGGGGGAACCGATTTCTTCATTTGAAGGATTGTATTTCCGAAGATAATCCACCATTCGTCAGGAGCTATTTTTCAGCAGAACAAATAGCGAAAAGTAAGTAAACATGCAGAGCAAAAGTTAGTTCGAAAAGTAACAAAGGTTCATCGGTTGAAGTAGGGGGATTCTAAACAGTAAATGGGGTGATTAAATAGGAAAGGGTTGCTCACAAGACAAAGCAATTTTAGCACAGTCACAGCATGAACAGCCTACGTTCAAGCAATAGATTGAATATGACTGTTTTCACTTAATTTCGATTTATATATTCATATATAATGCTCAGTAAATTGTTGCCTTTGCTTGAGTTAACTAACCTTCGTTCCTACTAAGGCTTTGTCATGATGGTTAACAAGTTTGTCTCACAGATCATTGCTATCAAGTGCTAATACCACTTATTCTCTTTATTTCAGGATGTAGCATTGTTGTAAAATCAACACTGTTAGCTAGGTTACTACGTACACATGTTACTCGTTTTAAAGATGGACTCTCCAGTGAAATTTTATGATATTTGATTGGAGGCATGAGTATCACATGAAAAAATATGTACATGAAAAATTGCGAAAAACTGTGACACATACACAATATTTTGCGCAATATTTCATTTTCTGATTTTGGGTTATTTCTTCCTATAAAAAATGATATTTTATTGATGAAGTAATTCTAAATATCTCAACGTTACTGATAACTGTTGGATATTTTTATGTATTGGCAGTCTTAATGAACAGTGAAGCTTTCATGTTCTTTGTTTCTCGGTTTAAATGATAAAGAATGTAAGATGAATAATATATTTTGCTCCTGAAGTACCAACCATTAGTGATAAGTGTTCGTCCAATATGAACTTTTTAACGAAACGTATTTTAAGACTTGTTTGAGGGAAACACATTTTGTGAAGTATAAAAGATTCTGGAGTCATCATCAATTGATGTCAAAGTGATAAAAAAAGTATGTAAAGGAACTCTTCAAACACCATGTAAAACACGGTGGATGTTCTTGCCTAGAGCCTATTGGTTTCAAGTATCTTTCTTCGCGATCTTTTCCATGCACAGATATCTTTAATGAGAATCTCAGGAGTAATTTTCAACCATTTATCCCTTTTCAACAAGACCAAAATTAAGACAGCCTATACCAATACTTGCAACCAAATCACATATTTTAAATGGTTATACTAAAAATTTATACATCCACTACCATCATCACCACCGATAACACAATCTTTTATACACATCCCTTTCAAAAACGTACATGAAACAATTTTATAATCAAACACAAATATATCATACATACACAAATAGATTCGATGTAATCAGAGATTAACATCGAGTTCTAAAAAGTGACCATCAATATCACTACTGAAATCAGATATCTTTAATCCCCCGAGCAAAATTTGAAGGATAACATGTCTTCTTTGGTATCTGCCCATCCGTCAGATTATTCACCTAATATACTCTAGTTATCAGATGGAATGGAACATAAAGTTTGAGAACTGTGTTACAACTTTGATGCAGATACGTGAATCTGATTCTGATTGAGGGATTTTGTATTTTGCAGGATAAGAAACGGGTACATAATGGAAAAAATAGTATATTCAAGATATAAGGGATGGAAAATTATTGGAAGGGTTCAAAGTTATCTATTCTGTTTTTTTTTTTTTTTTCACATTCAGATTATACTTAATGGTGAGGATTTGTAGGGAAATGAGATGTCTGAATGTTTTTCCTGTCTTGGCTGCATCACTCTGCTAATATTCATTCGCTCCCCAACTAATATTACACACGGTTCCACGATCGTATCTGGTGCCACATTGACTGGTAATTATGAAATCAGCAAGTTCTACATATTGAATGCCATCAACTGGATACATCTGGCATCTTTCTTAAACCGGTGCAGATGTCGACGAATAAACAGACACCAGAGTAGTCTACTTGATTAAATAACACATAGAAATGCCCCATTTCTCTAGCGGCAAACGTGACCATGGCTGCAGAACGTTTTCCTTTTTTTTTTCTCTCATCCAACATCTTCCAATGACGTCAATATGGAGGACTACTGACCATATAATGTCCTATCTTGGTGTGTTTAATGAAAGCACTTTCAACCAATTGACGATTTATGACTTCTTTCTCTACTCCTATATTTTCTTTATCTTTATGTTTTCTATAAAATATTTTTTGATAATAATTACAAGTATTTATCAGACACCAACGGATCTGATTTGTCATACGTCACATTAAATTGACATTAAATGCTGAATTTCCCTTTAATTAATTACTTCTCTTTCTCAACGAAATGACTTTGTTAGCTAAACAATCAATAAGACACACAATACTATTGGAATGAATTATATTTTCCCCCCAAAATTATCTTCTATTCCTGCTCAAAGATTTGTTTCCCATGAGACTTTCTGTTTGATAATCATTGCATCTGTGAGTGCAAAATGAACATAATTACAATAGGATCGCACGGTCAGTCAAACTGAAGGATGTAAGGGGGAAATCCCTTTAATCCAATTAATTCACACATTCGACATATTGTCTTTTTAGTCCTTGATGTTAATCTCAGATTACATAGAATTAAACTTGTGTATGTATAATATACTTGTGTTTGGTTATAAAATGTTTTCATGTAGATATTTGAAAGGAATGTCTATTGTGAAGTGCAGAAGAAGACGTCCCCAAACCCTGAATTTGAATATAAGGCGAAAAACAAATATGGAAATTTCCTTTCGAATCGTCCTATCACCAGTCACTTGAGATAGGATCCTGTCAGTGGCATGCCAAGACGATAGCAGATAGAGGATGAGTAAAAAATCTGCAATGTACCACCTTTTTCAAGTTTCAGTCCAACGATTCTTTCTTGGCACTGGCAATGTGTAAAAAAAAACAATCCAATACATGATCTTGAAGACGAGATGAGCACCGTTGAAGGGATTTTCTCGCTTCTCATATTCAATTATGAATCATAAGTCACAATCCGAAAAATAATCCAGGCATTTTGACTGTCTATCATTTAACCAAAAGGGAAGTCTGCTGGTAGACTAAAATCGGTGATTCATTACATTTCTTTCCCGCTGGTGGTGTACCAAATCAACATCACATCTCTATTAGTACTCTCACATAACATTTACACAATCGCACACGCATACACATCCCTCAGTCTCCTCTTTTTTTATATCTATCACACATATGCACTCATACACATACACATAACACACATGCGCGCGCACGTGTGTGTATGTGTGTGTGTAAGGAAGATTTTACCAACTTATAAAGCTAAATCATTGAATTGAAAATAGAACCGTGATTTCAAATGCCGCACTCCCAGATAGTAAGTTTATTTCAAATTTTAGACTGGCGTAACAGAATTTTCACATCATGTTTGCATATCAAAAAAGAAATTGAATGAATATCTATGAAATAGTTGTATCACTTGATGTGATATTTTTGTTCGATGAGACTAAATATCAATTCCTGAATCCAAATCACAATGTCAAATACATATTTCATGTCAATACTTGTAGATACAGAATGTGCAGAAAACTCCCGATACATTCCTAAAAAATACATTTTAACAAGATTGACAGAATCGATGGATACAATTTTTGAAAGTATATTGAGGCAAAATTGAATGTTGATTTTTTATATACAAAAATCAGGAATCCTTAACCAAAGTCAGTGGATGGTGGGGGCGTATTGAATAAGATAAGATTATTTGAAAGTGTCGGATATTTTTGTGTTTAATTTAAATACTGACGTCAGAACGATATTGAAGAAACGGGCAACGACAACCCTGTCAAGTGGACATATCACGTGCGTCAACTTTGCATTAACAGTTGGCTGTTTAGCTCAATGGTAAGAGCATCACTGCCTTGGATTACTACTCTATAGGTAGCTGCGATCCCTTACTTAATTATTCTATTTAAACCGTCTAAATTGAGTGATATATCACCATGTGGCGATAGGTGATAGTTTCAAGCGTTTCCAAATAATACAATGCAATTCCATCAGTCAGTCTTTACCTTTATACATAACTGCTGACCAAGTGTAAATTTTTAAAAAATTGGGTTGAAACACTCACACACGCACACACATACGCGCACGCACACACACACACACACACACACACACACACATATATATATATATATATATATATATATATATATATATATGTTTTCAACCGAAATTTTCAAATCGTCTTTACTCAATCTGTTTGCTCTCTCCAAAGCAACAGTTATGTATTGAGGGATTGATATGTCTGGTCTGACATCCAACATAGAATGGAGTACTCTGGTGGATGAGGAATATGTACGATATATAAATATATTGCTTGTTTTCAACCTCACTGACTGTCCAGAGAGCATACTAGACTCCAGGTCTGAAGATGAGGTTTCCATCCTACCTAATGGTACTGGATGTGATGATGGACAGTCTATAGCCTCACTGAACAGTTATAATACAACGAAACAGCTATATGTGGATGACACATTAATCAAAACTCCCTTATTCAGGGTTGAGCACTCTCTGAGGTAACTCGTTCATTGAAAACTTAAGTGCCCTTCGAACATGGAATGAAGCACTCTGATGGATGAGGAATATGTACAATATATAAATATATTGTTCAAATTAAACCTCACTGACTGTCCAAACCCCAGGAGTACAGGGAGTATACCACCTCCCGGTCTGAAGGTAAGGTTTCAATTCTGCCTCATGGTACTGGATGGGATAATGAATAGTCTATAGTCATACTGAACAGTTGTGATGCTACCAAACATATGCATGTAGATATCACAATATATATATATATATATATATATATATATATATATATATATATATATATATATATGTGTGTGCGTGCGTGTGTGTATGTATGGATGTATATATATATATATATATATGTGTGTGTGTGTGTGTGTGTGTGTGTATGTATGTGTGTGTGTGTGGTTATGCGTGTGTGTTTCCGTGAAGTGCTGTGGGTAAAAAATTCGATAAGTGACGAATGAAACAATATGTTCGATGTTAAAAGGAATCGTCTGACAATATAATCAATTTATCCAGTTTGTCCGTCTGGGAAGTTATTGCCAAACCAATGCATTCATCCAATAAAAATATGATTGCCAGTGTAAACATCTCATTACTTAAAATCCGATAGTTTTTTGTTGCTATCAATTTGCTCAGCACCAAATCTCAAAGGTAATTGCCAGTGTTTCAAAATTGATCAATTTCATGCGTTGAATCGATAATAACATTGATCCCCTGTAACATCATAGATAGATGCTGAGTATGCTGTAATACTGTAGTAAACTAAAGTAAATAAAAGGAAAGATAGTAATAGAGTAAAATGAGATGAAGACGGACGCAAAAAGAAGAACTTCAAAACTTTATTTATGGAGGATGTGCTTTCGAGTAAGTGATCGTCAAATGAGAACACATCGCACAAATCAGTGTTGTTATCTTGTCTCAATTATTAGTCTATGATTCACCATTTTTATTTACTTACATCTCAGACTTGCACATCAAAAATCAATCGATATGTGTGTCCGTCAGCTCCCCAAATCCAATCGATTTGATGCCATAAATCTTGACAGAATAGATATAAACTGAAATTACCTCGATAACTTTTAACCCAAATTTCAAGTAGATAAAAAACTTGTCACTGAAAGTTTATATATGTTTTTTTTTTAGGTCATAACATTTTATATCACTTCTATGGAGGGAGACAAAAACTAATACATGAACGATGAAAGTTTGGGGAGATGGTTAAAAACGTTCAAACTATATACGTTGACAATAATGAAGGTTTAAATTGATTGAGTTTCATTTTTGACGTAAGTCACAGCAATAGGAAGATAAAAATAATGAATCCATTTTCTTTTAGATGGGATGTCAATTTTTCTCTAATTCTTTCTCATTTCCTTCTTTGTTTCCTCTAAAGTATCTCTTTTTTCTATTTTTGTCCGTCTCTCCTTGTATATGCAACTCCTAATATACTTTTTAATCCACCCGTCATGATTGCAAATTCAGCTTAATGACATTTTTGTTATGCTATAACAATGAGAGTCTACTGTCTCTTTGCACAATGTACTATTGCACTGATTCCCACCAACTTGCACATGTTTCTTTTTTTAGGACGACATTATACACTAAAAAGCTACATCAAAAGAATGAACGTTGAAACGACTCCAAAACTTTCAAATATTCTCGCTGTGATAAAACATTCCAGATGAAGTTTTGTTGATCGATTTCTTTGATAGCTGCAAAGAGTGTTGTATGCAAAGTAAAGACGAAGAAATGGAAGTTTGTTTACACCTCAGAGAAGAACCCTCCTTGTGTTTCTTCCCCCAGGGATTATAATATGGCATCTCAGTGTCCCGGATGCTGCCTAAAAAAATAGAAAATATTCATAATTTGTATTTTATCAGCAGAATATGATTATTTGCATAAAGTTTTCTCGTTGACATCATCGACCTTCTTACTTTCCAACGGGAACAATTAAAAGGTTAAAATGTTTGTGTTTTATCTATCTATCTATCTATCTATCTATCAAAATATATCTATCTGTATGTATGCACGTGTAAGGGTTTTGCACCCCAAACTGTTCCATGGACGAATATTCGTGGTTGAGATAGGCCATTCATTAAAAACGTGTTCTTAACAGAGCTATACGATAACGCAAACGCTAACATCCTGCGGTAATCTTGAATGAAGGTACAACATTCTGATTTCTAAATGCCTTTTGGGGTATAGCTCACTCGTGCAGCTGTCATCTACTTTGAAAATCAGTTTGAGGAAACAAGTTGATGCAATATAGAAGAAAAACAAGCTGCATCATTTTTATCAATTTTTTCCGGGGTTTCTTTTTTCCTATCTTCCCTTTTCGTTATATTCTGTGCATTAAATAATTCCCTGAGCTTCTTTTTCACTTATCCTTCCTTTAAAAATTGATTTTTTCAATGCTGATAAAATGCATAGGAAGATATTGTTTCGTTTTTGTTTTTATTTTACTTTTTTTTCCATTCAATCTCTCTTTCTCAACTTTCTTGGACACATTCTATGGATACGACGTAATCTCAGGCTGCATTCACTCAGTTTCTCTCTTTTTGACAGCTCTCATTTCTTTCATTCCTTTTTGAAAATGAAAGTGGACATTACAAGTTTTTAAGGCTACCCTACTGCTGGTTTGATAATCATGTGGCTTTGATTTGTCTAGTACCTGTTTACCAATTCTGTAAAGATACCCGCGAACAGCAAAGAACGCAAGTTACAGTGAATTCATACATTTCCTTGATAATATGACGTTGATATCACCTGGTTTAGACGAAATTCGAACTTGATTCACGGAATTGATCAAACGATATCTGTCAAATTTTCCTTTCTTAGAAGTTGAAGAGGACTGTTTCTAACCTTTTCCGACTGTCAACAATAAGAACTTCGAACCGTGACTATCATATAGAAATCATTCAACTTTCAACCCCAAAACCTAGCCTGACCACGGATAAGTACCATTTGATTTAGATTTTATTTAAAATAATATGTACTATTTTTGCGAGAATTTTGAATATTGATTCCATGCGTAAAGATCTCTCTCTCTTTCTTTCTTTCCCTCTCTCTCTCTCTCTTTCTCTCTCTCTCCTACTTGATGATGTTGGTGAGGCTAGGACTGGAAATCCTTATGTTTATCATTGTGAATTTGAAAACGAAACAAAACCCAACACAACAAGGGTAGGGGAAATAGAGGAAGTACATGAATATCTCCTGCCCCATCTTCCCAATAGAAATGATATAAAAATTAGACTTAATTAGGTCAAGCAATAATAATAAGAAAAAAGTCCTCAGAAATCCAGGTGATGTTGTGAAGGAAGCAAGACTCCTCGACAAAAATCGAGTGTCGTCCTTGTACTCAGCTCATTCTAATTTAAAATCATTTTGGTGTTGACTACTTGTAGGCAAAATCACATAGTTGACTAGCTTCATAATTTTTGTCGTGCAGTAATGTTTAACAAGCATATGTCTTGATTTCTTCGCCTTATGTATTTCTCCAGGTCTATTTAGAGATTATTTCACCTAAAAGATTGAAATAATGCCCAATTGAGTTAATCCCTTAGACAATATTTCATATAGTGCAAACCCAAATCTAAACTCCAACAAATTAGAGGAATCACATAACTTGAACGTACAGGGACACGTGAGCGTATTTACCAATACCAATCCGACTGAAAGAATTCAATGTCATAATTATTGACAAAATTTGAAGTTATCTTGTCTCTTCTTGACACCAAACACAGCAGACACATTATACAGAGCGTTAACCATAAAGTTGACACATATGCCAAAATGTCATAGACTAGTCTACTTATACTTCATTTTGTAAGTGCATAATATTTATGTTTTCTTATACCAGTCAAAACTCAACGGAAATACTTCAATGATTGAGAATATGAAGGGTATAAAAAGCCACCCTTTGTTCATAAACGTACATTTTCCTTCAAGCTAATACTTTCTCTCTTCTTATATTTTTGCAGATAGTAATGAATGTTTCTCTCAGTGGCGAGGAATACAGAAAAAAGAAGTTATAATTGTCAACATATTCCCAGGATCGTCATTTAGTTGTTTACCTGAAAATGTAAGATATGTCGGTATTTTACGAAATAAAGCAAAATATGCATATTGTAGCGACATATAACATAGCTAGTTCAGTAGAGTTCAACTTAGACTGCTGTAATTTTTTTTTCAAATATGACCTGGAATAATTTTGACTTCATTCCGGAAGTATTATGCTATGCAAATTGAGCAAAAAGAAAGGATTTATACGGAATAGTTTCAAAGTACATTGACTCTTTGACGCATAGCAATTGACTGAATGTAAAAACGATAAAAAACACCTTAACCATTTGCAAACATTGATTGTCGATATTTCCTTTCATTTCTTTACTATAACGACATGCAATAATACATTCCTTAGTTTTGTGGAAGACGCATAACAATTGACTGAGTGTACAAAAAGTAAAAATAAAAACATTACCAAACATTAAATCGCCAAAGTAAGGGCAACACCAGGTCACCGGTTTTGTACATCTACTGAGGAAGACACTTGCAAGACTTATGTTTCCTTTTAAAACTGGCTTGCCCTCCAATTCACTTAAATAAATTTATTAACTCAGATGGATACAAGGGCGCGTGTTGAGCACAAGCGTTGGACACCTCGTGAGGATCAACTCATCATCATGAAGTAATGACTTGCTATAATTCTTTAACTATCATTGTGAATATCACATCTTAGTCTACCACAAAAACACAAATGCTGAAAACCATTTGGGGATGGGATTCCTTAAGCAGTAGAAATGAAGTGTCAAGTTGGTTTTGTAGCATGTTAACGATTACATCAAGCGGTGAAAAATTATTACCACTTCATCCAAAGGGCAATCTTCAAAATCCATCAGCAAAGTGTCCCCTTGATACTGCACCATTGTTAAATAGAATGAAATAACTGTTTGTTTTTATAAAGAATACTGTTGCATAATGTATCTGTATAATGTTCCCCATTGATGATTTTCAAAAGTTACATGCCTCACTGCCAGAATCACAATTACCTTCATGTATGGACAGCATCATACAGAGAAATCACAATTATATATTATGAAACAAAAAAGAGCCAGGAATATTATAAAATCTATGGTAAAATTCAAATGATAATGGGCTGGTCATGTTGCACAACTGAAACACAACTGTTGGACATTACGACAAACAACGTTAATCCAATGAGATCATAAGCAAAACTGTGGTTGGAAAAATGTAAGATGGGAACTAGACAAGTTCAGAAAGTATTGACCCTGCAACACCCAAGATAGGAAGATTGGGTGAATCTTTGGGAATATGTATGTCCAACAACGGACGAGTAAAGTCCGTTAATGTTGATTATGATGATACAATCGAAACATTTTTGTTCACACTGGCTTTTTGCTCTGTAGTCCCGCTGAACTATCCGCAAAGCTTTAACTTAGATAAATGCTCAATCTGCCACCGACCTCAGATTTACGTAGCGCAATTATTCACAGGCTTGTCATTTGTTTAATTAAAAGAACGTACTCTCCTGTCTGGAATTTCGCTGTTTTTTTTGCAAATTCTGGTGCTTTTCTGCTGACTAATTTTTCTCAATATTTATTATTCCACACCTCTCCGATGTAATCATGACCAAAACATGTTTTATGACATGCTTTACTTCTTTTTTTCATTCTATTCTTTTTTCTCTCTCGATTTCCTAATTGCATTGAAATGTCAAATGTTACATTCACAGTATTCGTTGGTTTAGTCTGACAGCAGAACCCAATCATTTATCTCAGAAATGTGACATTCCTGTTTTATTTCGAATTGATCATCTTCTATCATTTTGATATTTATACGATTGGAGCAGGGCATCCAATATTGTGCAATGGCTATCAAGCTTTTTTAAATGACTATCATGATGTTATGATTGGTGAGCACATTTTATCTCCTGATTTGAACCGCAGTACCTAATTTTATCATACGAGGACAAGGTTCTAACATAAATTGTACAATAAGAAAATGTTCAACCAGACACTTGAACATCAATTTCTGCTCGCCTGGATCAGGTAATGGCCGACCTTACAAGAAATTACACCACACTTTTGAATTTATGTATGGGATATCTTCTATGGACATTTTTGCCCAATGGTGAATTTGAAATCAACAACAAATTCAATCCAAATAGCTGAAAAATATTAAGAAATCGTTATGACAAGTACCATATACAATAAATAGAGAAAACATGCAAACATACGTGAGTAAATCTTGTCTGTTGTTATACTTACTGAGCAGTCATCGAGAAAAACGTATTTAAAGCAAGCTACAGTTCAAAGTGAGATGCTGTATAAAGTATTATTTCTACATAATACACATAAAACCCATTTATAAAACAGCAAACTACATGCATAACTTGAACTAAAGTGATAAGAAATTGGGTTGTTCTTGGTTTAATACTACTTGGGTGTCATGTTGACATGACTGTTTTAATTTTCAAAATTCCTGAAACTATTACATGTTGATCCACTGATGGTCCTAAGGTGACACAATTTATACATTGTACCATAAGAGCAAAGTAAAAGAATAACAGGAACGAAAAATACTGAAAAAATTGAATAGACACTTCTGAAAGAAATTAATATCAGGTGTTTAAACTGTAAAGCTATACACACACACTCAAACTCCGCCTTCTCTCTAAATCTCTGTCTCTCTCTGTCTCTTTATCCGTTTCTCTGTCTGTCTGTCTGTCTGTATCTCCTTCTATAGGTACATTCCATAGATACAGCGCTTCCATAAAGCTCGAGCAAAGGTTTATTTGTATAGATAGACTTTTGCTTATGACTTCTAAAGAGCCTTTAAACACTCAAAATACCACAAAGATATATGTAAGTGTATGTACACATATGTGCATGGATACTGAGGGTTTAAGCCGCAGTTTCCAATCAAAGCAATTGGATTAAAGACTGAATACAAAGATAATTTCCTCTTTTCAGTCAGCATTTATTTTCAAGGTACAAAAAAAAACAACAGTATTTACTACATGTGTGCCTAGCCATTGATTTCCATTATTTTGAGTGTGTGCTCTTGCACGTGAGTATGTGCGTGCGTATAGCGAGTGATTTGCAATTATTTTTGTGTCTCTTTGTGTGTGTGTACGTGTGTTTACATCTGAATAAGCATTTGTTAGCCATAATATCCTTGTGTGTGTGTGTGTGTGTATGAGCATGTGTTTGTGGGTTTTTGTGTGTGTTTGTGTATATATGTGCGTGTATGTGTGAGTGCGTGTGCATGTGTGCATCTGAATAGTGATTGGTTAGCCATGCCTCCTTTCCTGTAATTTGAAGGAAAGGAGTTTACACCATTTTTTCCACTCCAAATAGGAAACCCATTTCCTATCAGACTGAGTATGATAGAAAATTATGACCGTCTACTTACTTCTGAAAAATAATATTTAGGGAATTTCGATGAAACTCGTCGTCACAACTTGAATAATGCCTACAGAAAGCGCTTTTCTGTAGATATGCATTCTATCAGACAAACATGCTCGAGGTAGAATCAATTTGCAAATATGTGCATGATGTGGAAATTTCATTTCCATGGTACAGTCCTCAACTAATTCACTGCAGCTGGTGAGGAAGATTAATAGTAACCTATAATAAGATAGGATCCTCTATCTATAACACGGTATTTATGGCTAAAATAAGGCTTTCCCTGTTGCATGATAGTTTATTAATTGTCATCCATTTTATAAATATTTATCGATGGAATAAAAACATGTTCCACGAAAGTAAAATATAAGTGAATGTGGATCACAAATATACGGTAAGACAACGACAAGAATCTGTTAACTTTATATGATCAGATAACTGATATATTGAAAAGATACTGGAAAAAGTGAGAAACAAGCAAAGGCATAGAATTGGAGATAATATTGGATTTTGAAAACCATGGAGTTCCAATGGGTTCATGTAATTATCAATATTCAATAAATCATTGGGAGGAAATCCTCTTTTCAAATGTTTCAAATATTATGTTTTGCTCGAAATAATCTCTGTTATTTTCTTGAATTGTCCGTCCATGGGGAGGAATCATCATTGCTCTCATACTTAATTCACAGTAACTTCTGTTCAGTTTTTGCTTTCATCTTTGCGAGGGAAATAATTCGAAAAATTTGTTTCAGTTCAGTTCCTTCCGTTTGACACGTGAGGTAATGATCAACAACGCATTTGGAACAAATCATTGTTCGTAAAAATCCTGAGTTTTGAAAGATCAGTCATGCTTAAGTCAAACCGCTTGACAGGGGGAAATAGATTATCTAACCAGACAGAGGGAAGAATTGCACTCATGCCTTTCCGAAGGGTATTACAGCAAAAAAAAACAACCCCACAAGTTCATGTTTCATTTTGATCCAAGTTGACTGATTCAATTTTCACCGTCAATAACCAATGAGCAACTGACACACTCAAGACGAATTCAGAATAAAATTGCCAAATATTAAGCATTACTACTTTTGATACTTTTGTTATTGGTTTACATGTCTGGTTTTTAGAATAGTTATATGGATTATGTAACCCACAGAATGCTGTTGAACCCTCAAATTCCCTATCTAATTATAAAAGCAAACCATTTGTGTGAGTGGACTACCTACATAGTGATATACTGCCAAGACATTATGTTCATTACTACACATTTCATCGATCTTTGAAAAATAAACTTTGGTAGAAAAACATCTTCTCATTCTATTGTTGAATGTCTGAGCACAAATACACTGCATATGCCTGTATCCCTATACTACCCTTATTTTTAATTGAATTTTCAAAAGTTTGTAAATCCTACACTATTGTATTTCAAGTGGTCAAATATAATATGTATCTGGTGACAATATGTTGAGCAGAGCAAACTCCTGCCTTATTGATACCACAAATCACAGTTTGGAACTGTTAAAATGATATGATGATAACTTTCGGAAACATCACACTACATCTCATCAATATTTGAAAAATAGAAAATATGGAAAATCTGTTCATCTTAATATCATTCGAAAATAGCTGAGCACAAATGGACCACATGTGCCTGCATATAATTTGACATTTTAAGTACTGAGTAATCCTATAAAATTTTAAGGTTAAGCAATGCAAGAGAAAAATAGCTGTCATATGGCAGAGGAAAAAACTCTGTAAACTCCAAAAATTCGTGAGTATATATATATATATATATATATATATATATATATATATATATATATATATATATATATATATATATATATATATATACATATATAGTAGAATGTCGATTCGGTACAAAAAATTGCTCAGGTTTCTGCCCTCTCCAGGCCTCATCAGGCGAATAATTATTATGTTTTCATGCATATATACTAATGCAAAATCACAAACGAGATTTAGTAATAAACCTGCGATCAGGCTCATCAATCCGACAAAAACGCAAATAGGTAGAATAAGTAAAGACATATTATAAAAAAACAATGATAACATTGAAAATCACTTAAAACTTAATCATTGGATAGGAAACAATGATGCCATCACTTGGTTTAACAATATAAAAATTTTTAAAAAAAATGTGCGGTTTCATACAGTTCAAAATCATGGATTTTTACCCATCCATATCTAAAGACATATTCGAGGAGGCCATCAAATTTGATAAAACCTATACTAAAATAAACAGCAGGGACATTGATATTATTACACACTGCAGACGTACGGTTCTGTTCTGCAATCTACAACAAAGTACGAAAAAAAAAAAAACAATGTCCATGGATTTGATGCCTTCATGGACAGCCTAAATTCGGCTCAAATGTTGGATTTTGTAGGATTATACATTTTGTATGATAGACACTGAGAATACAGGATTGTACAGGGATTATGGACTAGTAATCGGAAAAAAATTGTAATGCGAAAAAAACATTAAAAAATATTTGATCAAAGAAAAAAAAAAATGAATGTTTAATTCGAAATCAAAGCAAACTTGTAAAATGTAAATTTATTAGACACACAACATTTTGACTTGCAATATCTATGAACCATAAAAAAAAACATAAGCATGAAGTTCATCCGTAACATTTCCTACTTTCAAAGTGTAATAATGAAAGAGATCTCGAAATCCAGAGAAACTAGATCAGCGTACAGTTCTTCTGATGAAACAATATATAATGAAGTTAGAAATAATTACCTCAAAGCCCTAAACGATAGTGGTTTCACGGAAGCAAACCTCAAATATGGTAAAAAAAGTCAAATCCAATAATAAAGAAGAGAAAATTATAAAAAAAGGAACAGAAAAATCATCTAGTATACACCCCGAATTAACTTACAAGTAAGTATGAACTTTAGCAAAATTCTAATCCGACTAATTGGAAACATTTCCCCCAAATCACCCACTATGCAAAATATTTAAAAGAAATAAATTGAAATTAGTTTTAGTTGTACGGAAAATTTTAGTAGGATCATCACTGAACACAACAATAAGATTACTAGAAATAATAAAAGTAAAGAGGATACTTCTACAAAAAGGTCAGACTGCAACTGCCCAAATAAGAATAACTGTCTCCTGGAAAACAAATGCCTTAGATCCAGGCAGATATATCAACTCAAGAAGGACCCTTAGATATAAAATTCACATCAGTATATCCAATACACCATTCAAACTTAGATTAACCAAACATATATCATCATTCATAAATGTAATAATCAGAAATAGCATATCCCTATTAACTCATTCCTGGAAATTACATCAAATGATCAATAATTCTTAGACAATCTAATACAAGCCAAAATCTAGAAAATTATTGCAATCTCTGCCTAAAAGAGAAATTTGAGATTTCAAACTTTACTAGAATCCCCCAAAAAACAAGGACAGTTACTGAATAGAAAAAATGAAATGATGCTACAATGCAGGCTTCGTTCTATATGCGTAATAATGAATGTAAAATAAAAGCAACACACATAACAATTAACCAAAAAAATAAAGTAGAAAATTTGCTTCCACGTCCGTCATTCCTAAAACATCCTATCACCGTCGTCTGCCTCCAAACAAGCTCAAACATATTATAAATTAAAAATTAAGATTAACACTATCCATTAGAGCCACAGAGGATATCAGCAGGGGCCAAAAAAAAAACAATGCCAAACTATCATGGTCAAAAAATACATCTCTTGATAAACAACTGAGTGTATATCATAGTAATAAAAATATACTCTGAGAATCAATAATGAAAATCAACTGTCTGGAAAATTCCTCATTTGCTTGAAAGGAAAGAAAAATAGAAACAATATCAGGGAAAGTCCTGATAAACAACCATTTGTTTAAATCACGAATGGTACCATTGGGAGAGGAGTGTATATAATGGTTTTGTTCATTCCACTCATGGAAAAGGAAAATATGAATAAAAACATGTGGATGTTTGGAGGAAAGATAATTATAATCAATATGGCAGTGGAAAAAGACTGTCAAACAGCAAGAAAAGATTGCCAAAACGCAATTCAACAACGAACTGGATTTAGACGATAATAAGCTACCGACAAAAGCCATAAGAGAGATCTATGTATTCATGTTTTGAAAGAACTTCTGACGTAGCGTTCATTGTTGAAATGTATCCAGTTCTTAATTTGGCCCTGAAAACAAATTGTTCCCTCCTGATTTTCTTTCAAGGATAGGTCTAAAAAATAGTTTAAATTCAGTAACAAATAGTTATAGCTAGGTTCTATCTATGATTTTTTTATTTTAACCTTAACAAATATCACTGTTAACTATTTTCAACCATAAACTTGTCATGGGTGTGAATACATTTTCAGCGATTGTGAACTAGTCTGGTTTTGGGAAATTATGTGAGATTATTTGCGTTAATATGTATATGCTTGTAGGTATGGATGGATTTGTAGATAATTTCAAGCTGAAAAAAATAATTCAACCACTCATAGGTGCATAGAAAGCGGTGAGTCGACATTTTACAAGGTTTTGACTGAATTCTATGTATATTGACCCCCTAAACTTTGTGCGCTGATGCCAGCTATATACACGTATATACACTCACACATATATGCACACAAGCATACATACGTGCATGTATATATGCAGACACATAGGTAAAATAACGAGAAAATCAAAGTCAACCTGCACACACATAGCTGCTCCTAAACTTCGACAAACCATTATCGGGTTGAGCCATAAGCTGGAAAGGCCACAGAGTGTTGTGCTCTCGAATCGGTACAGAAAATATTTACAAACCATGTACATTTGGATTTCAGCTTTAAAGCGTCACAAAATCAAAATCCCGAATCGTAAATAAAAGCCTGAAATTGGATCAAATAATCCCATAAACAAAGAGATGGTTGAAATTTCTAACAACATTTAAAAGGGCAAATAGTGGTTATTCTACGCTGCCCATCTTCCCAAATTAGATACAGCAGATGAACAATAGTACGTTCGTGGAAACAGAGAAACAAAACGGAAAAAAAACAGACATTAACATATTAAATCCACATCGGATAATGATATACATTCTTGAATCTATCAGCACAAAACAATGCCTTCAATAAGTCCGTGAGTCCACCTGCAAAATAATAACCCGTCATTATCGCAATGCTCCAATTTTACATTTTAGTACAGAGGTGACGAAGGGAATCAATTGAAATTTTTTTTTCAATCCAGACACACACACATACACACACACACACACACACACACACACACATATATATACACACACACACATATATATATATATATATATATATATATATATATATATATATATATACATATGTATGTGTGTATACATATATATATATACATATGTATGTGTGTATACATATATATATATATATATATATATATATATATATACATATGTATGTGTGTATACACATATATATATATATATATATATATATATATATGTATATAGATAGATAGATAGATAGATGGACGGATGGATAGATAGATGGATAGATAGAGAGGGGGAGAGTTGCAACAAATATGTACATATAAACATTGAATGATAGACAAATATTCACAGATAGGTCTGACTTAATGGTACTGATCAAAGGGATACTTAAATTCATAAAGACGGAACTATCAACATGTACACTAGATTACAATAATACTTCTGCAAACATATGGACACATGTACTTATGGCTCTATACACGTATATGCAAGTTAACATCCTTGAATAATGCAACCCAATATGTATAAGAATATGTATAACATATGTATATGTATATGTATAACAGACACACAACACAAAAATGTCGCATTCGTCTGTGAATGAAAATGCATGAATCTGAGTAGCTGTCGAATAAAACCAGAATGTTTTAATTCCACTCTATTCTGTTAAAGCTAGATAGACAAATACATCAACATCTTGTTATACTACTTTGGTTTCTTGAAAAAAAAAAAGATTACAATTCCACGACATCTTGCTCTTTGGGTATTGTTTTGATTTTTTTCTCTTTTATTATTATCAGCTGCTCATCGCCCAAGCAAGCTTTTGCAGAAAGTAACTGGCTATTAGGTACTCAAGCTATACAAAACTACTAAAGTGTGTTGTTTCTCGACTTTATCGGGGGGGGGGGGTTAGGTGTTGAAAACTAAACGTTCAACATCAGCACCGGTGCATCCTATTTGCTGCGTGTTCTTCCTTCTCACCAATGGGAACAGTTAGAGACTGGTTTGGTTAGGGGACGGGAATTCCGGTTTCTTGCCGGCGAAAAGACGAATTTAATTTCAAATGTAATATGTATATATATAAATTATTCTATAACTTGTTTGATAATTTGTTGGAAAACTTTGTCTATGAGAGAAAAAAACTAAATGGGAGATGGGTTGCTGTGCAAGTGTGTGTGTACACTGCGTGTTTTTGTGTATACCGGGGCATCGAGATCGAAACTGAGAAACCCCTACACATGTGTTATCATTGCATATGTTCAATTGGATGGATTTGTATGGATATTCAATAACACATTCACAAACATATAAACACACACACACACACACACACACACACACACACACATATATATATATATATGTATATATATATTATTTCTCCCACCCGACCAAGTTAATCCTATGGTTTTTCTTGGTAATCCATCTAAACTTTAAAAAAAACAACAAATCTTTTTTTACGTCTCGACAGCTTTTTCCTTTCCTTTTTTTCCATTCATTCATTTTTGTTTTTTTTTCTTTTTCTCATGTGTCATTCGATCATTTTTCTGTATCGATATTCCCCTTTTTTCTTTCCTTTCTTTCCTCCCTTTGTTTCTGTCCTCCTCCTGTCCATCAAGTCACCTTCATCCAACAGAACCATCACTGCTACACAATTTTTTTCTCATCAATTTCCCTTCTTTATCATTCCTTTCCTTCCTCCCCTGATATTTCTTCCCTTACTCTCCCCCATCAGCGATTAACCCTTATCTCATAACATCATCTCTCCGCCATAATCTTTTCCCATGCAACTTTTCTTTAAAAAAAAGAGAGTGTAGCAGTTCAAACGGAAGGGTTTCAAAATGAACTACAACTACCAAAATAGCCAAGTTTTGCAAGTGCTGAAGCAATCAAGTATAAGCTGTTAATGCAAACGCACGTCAGGCAAGATATGCCAAGCCATCATTTTTCCCAAGTGACATTCTATATATGAACATGCTTAACTTTTCAATTAACCTACACGTTCAAACGGTTTGTGTGTGAGATGGTTTTGTTGCTTTTCGTTTGAATTTCAATGTTACGTTTCGATTATTGTATATCATCATCACCTAAATTTTGTAACTAGAGGCAAAGCAATAATTTATCTCTACTGAGCATTAACATATTGGACCTCCTCCCAGCAGTTTCCTCTTTCTTCGAGTGTCCTTATCAAAATTAATTTGTTTCAAAAGGCGAAATTTTACGGAAACATCAAACACAGGACGAGAGGTAGAATTGTTCAATCAAAAGTTGATAAAACTAAAACGTCCATGATACAACAAAAAAGATGAGACCGAAATCTTATGATAATTGAACTCAGCAAATTGTCCGAGGAGAGTGGAAACATAGACGTTTGAAAAGGAATATATTTCAAATAGATATTTACTGTGATTCTGCATTGCAGTAAAATGGTTTGCAAAACATTGAATTTCCTCAAACTTTGAACTACAGATAGATAAGCCGACCCAATTCCA
Organism: Thysanoteuthis rhombus; assembly: GCA_963457665.1. Taxonomy (NCBI): domain Eukaryota; kingdom Metazoa; phylum Mollusca; class Cephalopoda; order Oegopsida; family Thysanoteuthidae; genus Thysanoteuthis; species Thysanoteuthis major. Next base: position 10,857,355 of record OY735218.1, read on the forward strand.
AAAACCAGATGTACACACAATGAAATAAGAAATTCATCAATTGAAATTGCTTATCAAAGCAGAACAGTTGGAAACAACGTGGTTCAAAAGCTAAAAAAATATCTGAACGGATATTATCTAAGTACATGCTCCCTGACTGAAAAAGCTATATAATCTCTACAGGGCACGGTGTTAGTATTCAAGCCCAACTAAAATGTAATATGTAGAATGCTCATTTCAAAGCATGAAAGATCCAGTCGTTTCCCTTCATTTAACCGCGTGATATACTAAGCTTAGGTTAGTAAATATAAAGATGTGATTTTCCCGTACCTTTGATGTTTTTTTAACAATATTTCTTTCCATCTTAGCTCTAATATACATACTACAGTAAATGGAGCTGATTGAGAATAATGACTACATCTTGCATTACATTTGACTCCAAAAACCTGATTCCCCGTCACAAATGATTAATTGCTTGAACTATAAGATCTTCACATAGGTTAAAAGATAAAAACGCAACCATATACTCTTTCCATTTCTCTTAACCTGGTAGAAGTATGAGGTCCTTGTTGTATAACAACATCTTTGAGGTCGTGTGTGTGTGTGTGTGCGTTAGCGTTTATGCATAACTTTCCTCGTAAACATTTTGAAATATTTGATAAAACAATAAAATACTTTTTCTTCATCATCATCATCATCATCATCATCATCTTAGATTTAGACTTCATTTATTGTTCGCCAAAAATCTAACTGTTTTCAATCCATGAAAGCACAATTGCTTTTGACAAACATAAAAAGTCAAAACATACAAAACATTAGTAAAAGAATATCTAAAATAATGTCCAACTGATCTGAAATTTTGCTCGATAACAACTTTCTGAAACTGTTTCTCTGGAGCATACTTGAAATTCTCCAGCATCTGGACGTTAGACTACTGTACTATTGCATGTTTACGCAATTTCAGGCAAATTTAAAGGTATTACCATGATTTTCTTTACGGCTCTCGCTAGTGCTCATGATATAATCTCCAAACAAAAATGTAGAAGAAAAAATCACCTGTGCTTGTAAAAACTAGTAACTGAAAGTTGTCATAAATCTGCTTATATAAGAATATATAATTGTATGATTTTCAATTCCTAGACATACGGTCCTAATACGTGCTTCAACCGATACGGAAATGGACTAATCTGTCCACGAAGCTTAACAAGACGTCATTTCAGTTGTATATAGATTTGAAACTTTTGCTGCGTAACGTTTCATCAATGTGATGAATACCTCAGAAGAATTCAAGTGTTTAGAAAATGAAGTTTATTATGTAGAAACATGAATGGGCGTAAACAATAATAGCTTAGTCATCGTTAGGTAGCGGACAAATCAATGTATGTACATGCTGCTGTTTGGAATGTGATGCTTATTTTACTCAACGAGAAAATATCTTTGCTTCATCAATGAGAATGATATCATATCTAAATTATTGATTGATACACAAGACTTTCACATGATCAATCAATGTCGCAAACATATATTTCCATGCATTCAACCTATTTATCCATATTTCTGAGAACTCTCTAGTGTATCTGAGAACCCCGGTTGAGAAACATTGCCTTGAAATATCAGTTCAGAGACAGAAAGTCACTTGCACTTTTAGAAACACATTCGTGTCACAGGTTAGCTTAAGTATTTTATCACTTTAGAATCCAAATGAAATAGCTATTAGATAGAGATGGGTGATCATTTGGAGAAAGATAGGTAATGATCGTCCCCAGCTGGATTAATGGGCAACTTTAAGAAAACCTTAAACGTGAGAGTAAAATCTAAGTGCGAGTCTCATTCGGACTGCATTAGTCACCTGATTTTAAGGGAATGAAACTAACTCCGTGTCATGAATTAAATAATTTGGAAAGCTGGAGCTGGAGAAAGTAGATTATTGGTCTAGATAAATTGTCTCTCGCTTGTGCATCCTTGTTTAAAGAATTGAATTATGTTTCGATTTTCTTGAGAAATTATCGTAAAGTTGTTCGGTAGAACACGGGGCTTTTATCGGGGTGCTTTGGTATTGTTCACACAGTCCCGTCGCCCACAGATGAGTTTCTTTTATATCAAACTGCAACGAAGAACACCAAATGGCATATGATGAATAGGCTTTGGCAGTATTATATATATATATATATATATATATATATATATATATAGAAAGAGAGGGAGAGAGAGAAATATAGATAGGGAGAGATTTTGATACAAAAAATGTAATTATGATTTCATAGAACTATAAATATGCATATGTGAACCTACGAATGGATGTGAGTGGATATAAATGCTAACATATATGTATGTGTGCTGTGTTACAAATATGTATAAATATTTCAACGACCGACATATCTGGTGTTCAAAATCCTTATAAGGTGAAAATTATCGATGATCACGCACTTATTGATGGACAAGGGTGATACAGTTTTGATTGGACGAAAACAATGCACTTATAAATGAACGATATATATACACCCATCATTAAACAAAATTAGCATAATCATAAATAAGTGTGAACGACATATGACATTTTTTTCAGAGCAGATTCCGAGCGTTCTCCGAATAAATTAAAAGGAAACAAACGTCAGTTTTACACTGAGCGTAACATCATCGTCTCTTTCCAATACCCACTTTACTAAGAGATGTGCAATATCAATCTTGATAGGGCACATATGCTCACTGACACAGTTCATAGCAATGATGCGTGTGACCCTTCCTTGATAGTGAAGTGGTATGGAACGGATCTCCGTAATTGACATTGACCTTAGATTTGCGTGTCCAAAGTAAGAGTGAGTCGTAGCAGACGCAAAACAGAAAAAATATCATAGTTCCGATTTAGCAAGTTATGCAATTTAGTACAAGGTGAAGAAAACTGACAAAGGACGGAAGAGTTTTTGTTGAATGAGTGAAAGTGTGGAACTTTCCTCTCAGAAAGAGAGTAACGATTGCTCGCTCACTTCTCAGCGTACTCTATGGACTACAGGCAGTGGACAACACTCTAAGTAAAAAGGTTGGTGATAACCTACGCCCCATGCCCTATTTGATTGAGCCGTGGATATGAACAAATGTTTTTTCAGCCGACAGACATAACTTGGGGACAATTGTTTAGTTCAAAAAGACACTCACCAGTTCCTGAGGTATCCATCTTTGTTGTTTTATGTTTGATAGAACGTAAATTGTTCTCTGGTGACACACACCACCTCATTATTGCAATGCTATTAAATCAATGTAAATTAGAAGACACGTGCAAGATCACTGATGCTGATAATATCAATGAATGCAATTCTGTACAAGAGGTTCAACTGAATAAGGCATTGGAGTGCTGGATTTCAGATGATACAAAATCATACGTATCTCAAAGTCAGGGACAATTATAATTCAAGTACACAGGAAATTGGACGACTAATATATGTGTTATTCTTCGTAACTGAAACACCAGGAAAGAAAATTTTGTATTGAAAATAGTTAGTTCTTCAAAGCTTCAGTGACTAGAAGCTGCAGGGAGATATGAGTGGCTTGATGCATTCAAATTTCAGCTAAACCGGTTTTGAAAGGCATGTAACCATGCTTCTGGGTGAGTGGAATGAATTACCATAGATGTATGAGGCTTTGAGGAATAAAGCAAGTATACATACGCGAGTTAGATGCGTGAGAATAGGGCATGGAATACCCCTTGGTAATTCTTTTTAATTTCCAATAAAAATGAACGGTTGAAAAATCCCTCCAGAAATAAATACAAGGACATTTACGAGTGGGCATGAGATTGATCGATTATGAATAGTGAAAGAGAGGACATTCAGACAATACATACCAATGGTACATTCATGAACGAGAATATATCTTGAAGCATCTAGGGTTTGAAAATCTAATCCAGTTAAATAGACCAGATCTACAACACGGGTGGGAAACAATGGTGGATTTCACTGTTCAGACACAGCAAAGCATCGACAAATTGACGGAACATCTCTATATGAAGATATTCAGCTCTTCCTAATGCTGAAAAAATATTATTCCTTGGCACCGAATGCCTCTGCAGCAGTTCCTGACGTTGGATCGGCGAAAAACACTGTAGATTTACAGAGGTACTACTGTGGATCCATGATAAGTGAGCAAACCTTCGGAAAAGACTTTGGTAAATAAGCCAGTTGAGTTGGGAAGCCTCCCAATCGCCAGGTGGGTGTGAATAAAATTTTTGTACGTAATGAAAACGATACGGGGGGACATTAAATATAATTTGTTTAATCAAGATTCTATTCTACAGTTCGAACTATTTCGAAAATTTGATGCGGTAATTAACTGATTTAATCTATTTTTCGACGATACTGGTTCATATCAATGTGGAATATAGTTTTACCAACTATTTACTATTTACTGATTTCTTTTTTTCGTTTTGTTGTTGTTTTTTTTTATAGCAGAAAATGCAAAACCTTATTGTATTAAATCAATTTGTCATCATTTGGATGGAAAAAAAGAGCTTGGAAAAGGAGAGAAAAGTTGTTGTAGCAAGGACCAATATGAAACGCGTCATTTGAAGGTTATTACAAGATCTCACCGAACGGAGACATTTTTCAAAGGATTATTTCAGCTAAATAGTTTCAGTTACAAGCTACTGGAATCCATTGGATAAACTTGACTTGGAACGAACTACGGAAAAAAAATCTGATATTCTAGTTAGCGTTCAACTCAAATGAGTCGTTTTGATTCATTTGTCCTAGTACGATTGAGAGAGTTAGCTTCCGTTTTCTTCCTTTTAATTCTACCGAGTGTTTTGCCCTACCTTCCCTTCATTAACGGGGGATGTTAGCTGAAAAGCCACCTCCGTATCTTTTGTCCGACAAGATAATCTGTTATACGCATTTCCTGTGATTTGAGATCGGTTTTTGAACGATTCAAAGAAATAAACCAGTTCTAGTCATTTTTGGAAAAGTGATCCACCGAGATTTTATTATCATTGAACGGCTTCTCAATCTGTGTCTTGTTGCTCAAGAATGTAGCAAATATCTCCCTATTGTCTGCTTATTCTTGTCTATCGATGTAGTTGCAAATGCATCATAAATCCAAACTATTCTTTTTTAAATTATTATCCTTTTTTCCTTATTGTACAAAGGACATTACAATGAATAGTTTGGAGATTTTCCATTACCTTGTTTAAAAATTCAAATTTTCATCCTTTTTCATTTCGTTATATGCTCATTTTCCATGGTTTTGTCAATGTAATCGGAACTAAAGTCAAGCTAAAAATGTTCTGTCATCAATGAGAAGAAAAATGTAGACGGCAAAATTAGGACGTGAATCATTATAAATGCATTTACGACAGTAGATATAACACTATAATTACAATCAGTTATTCCCACAAAGAAAAAGAAGCTTAAAAGACAGCTAAAGTATATTTGATAAGACAAGTAAATGATTTTACGAAATATTTTGGAAAAGGCTTACTCAAAAAACAATTGGTTGTTTATTTTTTCTCTCAAATAATTGGGAAATTACCTTTATTTTTTTTTTGACGTGTATCCTAACTATCCCCATCTTCGTTTGCACAAGAAGGTTCCAACCTGCACAATGGCTACGGCTTCAGCTGTCATTCTCTGGGCTGCACTCGTCATATGCTTTGGTTTATGCTTCCTGTTATGTTATTTGAACTCATATTTGATGAATTCTTGAAGATGCATCACGCAGGGGACCATATCCTATCGAAGGGGAATTATAGCTCTGCTGACCAGATCAATTGTTTCCCAACCTGCATATCCATGTTCCCTTCTGCCAAGTCATAAAAAAGGTTATGATCCATCTTCTGCTAAACAAGGTATTCATGGAGCCTGTTCTTCTCAGATAAAAATTCTACCCCAAATAGAAATCCCATGTCCATGTCTCCGACATTCAAGCTTGAGGCAATGCTAGTTTGTTTTAGTATCGGCACTTACGGTAAAATATCATTTTGACACAATTTTTAAGAACTTTTTCAATTGAAGGCCTCTCTGTGTCGGTCCTCAAATATTTATAGAATAGATTTTGAATACAGCTTTTTGAGGGCTAGTGACAGTTCTTTGTTTATTCCAAAAAAACAGAATAAAATATAAGTATTATGTAATTGTTGGCTGCAACGACGTACGATGTACGCATATGCTGAGTACTGTATCCATAAGTAATAGTGCAATTCCCAAATGTTTTAGTGACTGACTGAATAGGACATTGACAGAATGTTAACTGCTAAGCAACCTCTCAACGCGAAAGGTGTTTCCCTTGCAGCTAATTAAAATATATTCGAAAGCATTCATGATCAAATTTAGTGCTTCAAAAATTAGTAATGTTCTTCTGATCGATTGAATAACGTAGGCCGTTAGTTTATGCTTAAATGTTCAATACGCTGCTGGCATCATTTGATTTCTAACAATGCAGATCGAATGGCAACAATCACTTAACAACCATGCACTTTCTGATTTTAGTAATACTATTATCGGTTTGGTTGCAGTCCTCTTTTTTTCCTTTCAACTCTTTCCATTCTTTCCATTGAGATTTTTCTACTTTTAATGTGCTTGTGAATTTATTTGAAAGTATATGCTTACGTTTGGGACAACCCGTACGTAGAAATCAAAGCAATAGAGAGATTTCTTTGAGACGGGGAATACATGTAAAAATCTATCCGTGGTTTTCATTGGTGATTATAATTGAACATAACACGGATTTTATAGAACAGGTTAGAATGTTCCTTTTTTTTTTTTCTCGGACTCCTAGCAAAAGATAATGTGAAGTCTTCCAGGAAGGACAAAGTATGGAAGGAACACAGAAAGAGAAAAGGAAACAGACGAGAGGGAGAAAGTAAAAAAAGGAGAGAATGACGAACAGAATATCCATAAGAGTCTTTCCCAATTTATTTCTCAGTCATAATAAGTCATGATGTCATGTCAAGGCCTTCTGGAGAAAGTAAAGGAGGGGAAATGGTGAAGAAAAAGATGAAACGAAGTAAGAAAGCAAAGAAGACTTTTTTCTTATAAAACTATATCCCTATTCCTCTGTCCCCTTTTAGGAACAACTTATACCAAGTGCCCCAAGGAACAGAAAAGAAGGCAGATAAAAACTAAAGTGAAAAAATGAAAAAAGAAGTATGAACAGAAGAAATAACATTCTTATGAAAAAGTCTTCCCGCTTTCGTTTTCTCTCAGGGACAAATCATGTTGTCGTCTTCAAATCCCTCCACATTGAATCAAACTGAACCAGTTCTACTACTGCAAACGTGTCACGTAATAGAATCATTACTGATAAGCGTCACATGGGGCTGTCTGGGATTTGGTTTTAATTCTTTGTTCGTAATGTATAATTAGATGACTTTGCAATGACGAAAGAGGCTTGGGGTGAAGAAAGAAGGAAGAAAGTAGGGATAGAAGTAAGATCGAATGAAAGAAGAATGAACGAAATAAAAATAGAATAGATCATCATCATCATCATCATCGTTATGATCACACTTTCCCAAGGACTAGCCACATGTTTCTATCGTTGGATATTGCAGAGCCAGTAATTTCAAAATTTGTCAATGTCGTCTCTCGATCTAATACTCTGCCGGCTTTAGTTGTCATGTGATATCTCGGAATCCATGTCGTGAGTTGCAATGTCCTTCATTTGTCCGATATTCTTGAAACATGACCTGTCCATTGCCATCTAAGATTTTTAATTGATTCTATGATGTTCCTGACTCCTGTCCTCCTCTACGTGTATATCGCTGTCTTGTGTTCTCTCTATGTGAGGTCGAACATGATTCTTCCATGTGTACGTTGCAGTGTTCTCAATTTGCAGATCAGTTTCATGTTTCAGCTCAAAAATTGATTATTGGGAAGATGCATTGGTTATATACCTCTCTTTTTAAGATTGATGAGATCTTTTGAAGTTTGAAGGTGCTATTCTAAAAGCTTGCCATCTTAGTGTGATTCTTTGCTTGATCTCTTCTTTTTCTTCTTTTGATGTCGATGTGTTACATAAATGTTCTGATCTACGTGTCACTATCCCTGATTTCGTTGTTGCATGTGATCATCGTTATGCCGAAATTCATGCATAGGCCAATGTTCCATGCACTCTTCATTTAGTTGATCTACCTTTAGTTGGAGGTCAAGTAGGTTCTCTGCTAAAAGGGAAATGATGTCTGAAAATCTGACGTTGCTCAGAGATCAAAATACCGACCTGGAATTTGCAGGAAATATCCTGAAATATTTAGTATATAACAATATACGCATATTTAAAACTGTATATCACACAACTTCATAAACTAATGTATTTAAAATGATTGTTTCTGACAAAAAAGATACTCTCTTTTTCTTATATCTATTAACTCTGGGATTGAATATTCCAGCAAAACAATGAGCAGCTTTTGCAGTGAAAGTTATTGTCGCTGTTTCTTCTCATGATCGAACTTGACTCCCATTCAGTCTCCCTACCAGATGATATACGTTCAGCTGCAGCTAACGATTGATTGAAAATGTTAATGTCAACAATGCTATCGATATAATTTATATTTGATAAGTGGAAAGGTTGGATTAAGTCTGCTTGGTGTCACCATCTCTTGATAGGGTTAGTTGGACGAAAAATAGGATTATCTCGTTTGCTTTGTTCCGTTTGTCATTTGAGAGGCCGTTTTTAATGATTCAAATTTATGGGCGTTTGTAACGATGTCATAACAAGGAATCAACAGAAACGTTGCCAGTAAATATCAAAGTGTTGAGCAAACGATACAATTCAGAAAATTAGGTAAACTCTTTAGGAAAGATAGATTTCTATGATAAATAGCACATTCGGGAAAGTTCAGAGGTAATTTAGTTTCCATACGACAAAAATAATGCAAGTTGTATCCATTTAAAACAATTTGAGAGAGAGAGAAATAATGAGAATGTTCAAAGCCTACTAGTACGTAAAAGAACCAACGCCAGGAATTCCTAATTGTACCCATGTGATCGTTTCGGGGGCCATGGCATATTTTAAGTGCACCATATATTGAACGAAAATATTCGCCGTTGTACACTTTTGTGAAAGTTGAAAAAGACCTCAAGGAAGTTTAGAGACTAAACGGTGTGAAATCAACAAGTGAGGACGTGAATTCTGTGATTACGATTCAAGTTATCGTAACAGTGGCCAGAAGAGAAACAGGAATCGGCAAATGAGTTCATATTCCGAAAAAAGCTGCGCATGTTCCTTTAGTAATAATACCCTTGAGAATTTATCGACTTTTACTGATATCTGGTCCCATAATGGACATCTTGAAAAATACATTCTCATCATTGGCATGTCACGATGGTAAACGTACAAGCAATCGAGCAAGCTCAAATGGGTCAACCAGGAAGTGTACGGATAATTCCATCTCTATCTGAAGTTATCCATCGACATTTCATCAGTTGTGTGAGAAGCTGTGTGAAAAGTCTGTGTGGAAAACATAAAAATTAGGTAATGATTTATTTTTATTCCATAAAACCATACCTTTTTTTCTATTTGAAAGAGTGACATAACAGACTTTCTTTTATAATCAGTTCTCATTTTAGATTGTGTTATACATATTGTTCTCTCAATCTATCGGAAATTGAGTTAGGGGAGAAGGGAGAAGAGTAGTCAGTAAAGGATGTGAATAAATGTATAAATAAAGTCCTTATACACTCACACCAAAATCTTGGCACTGAAATAAAATGTGAGTTTTTACTTGTTACCTAAACTTATATTATATTTTCAAGTACATCTTAAATCGAATAGAACTTCATGTTGCATCAGTCACCAAGGAGAGGGAATGCAGTAGCAGTAGTGTTAGACGAAAGCTGAAGATGGTTTTTTTACTCTAACCAGCAGATAATTCGGGAATTAGCATGGTCAGAAGGATACAGTTCCTTCTCTACGACCAATTAATAATTTGTGATAATCTTTTGACGTCAGTCACTGGACGTGAAGATGCCCTAGGATCCACTATATCACTCAACCATGGGCGTTGCAGAGCCAGTATTTTCTGTTTTATTTAATCTGTCTCTCCATCTTGTACAGTCGGTCTGTGTTTCTCATGCAATTTCTGGGGATCCGTGTCGTGAGTCATGATAGGGATGGACTTGTTTTTCAAGAGTTAACTAGCTATGGCAAAAATTTGCCAGCCAGAGTGATTCACCACTGTTTTCTCTGTTGTGGGTTTCATTGAGATCTGTTGTCCTAAGTAGATGTAATAGTCCACTGTTCCAAGTTTTGTATCTTTGATTTTGATACTCTTGTTCAAAAGGTTTGTTTGTGTTGACTTTTTTTAAAAATATAGGTCAACTAACATTTATTCACCAAAATAGTTCGTTTTCATTTTTCTCTGTTTTTTCGAAAAACCTGTTATAATCATCTCGATGAAAATCCGCCGCCGTTAGCTGCATATTTTTGGATCAGGTATGCTGCTCTTATGCTGCCGGCATCTCGTGTCTTGGGATAGAAGTCTGTAATTTTCAACTGTCTCTCCAGGAATATATCATCGGCTATTATTGACCAGCGCTCCAAATGATTTGAAAGATTCACTTTGCAGAAAGATGCAGGGACTGTGATCTGTAAAATTGAAAGGTTTGCAAAAAATGGCACAACATCCAGCATAATTGTCTTTCGTTCAAACTCTCACTACTTAATCTTTTCGAAATGATGTATAGAAAGACAAATATTGACAGCAGAACCCTGTTTTAAAGAATCAAGTTCAGTTCTTTCATTCCTTGAATTTATCTAAAGAAGAAAGATCAGAAACTTTCAAAATTATATGATTGACCAATTATTTTTCTCGATACAAGAATCATTCCTGGTAGCAGGGTTGTTTTTGATCATCTGCGTCTTTGTAAATATATATGACTTGAGATCAATTTTCTGCTCCGTTAAAATTATTTTTTTTTAGGATAACTCCTTTCCTACTTGATTCATGTAATCCTGCCAAGTTATAATAACTTGGATCGAACATTATAAGGTGAAAATATCAGATTCCAAATCAGTTAATGATATATATATATATATATATATATATATATATATATATATATATATATATATATATATATGTACGTAATTGCATCCGTAAATTTGCATCTTAATGAAGGAAGACAAATTTAATTTTCTCACCAGATACTCAAGTTTCAACATAATTTCCCTCTTACCCGAGGGGATATATATCATGGACATAAATCTCTGAGAGAATACACAAGGCAATTTTCTGGTATGAAATTTTGTGTAAGGCAACAGACTAATTGAATCAAACTCATTTTTTCATGAAATGAGAATAAGAGCATAAAATATTTCGAAGCAAAAGAATTATGTCTCTAAAAAAGACGGTTCAATCCAATAGAATTCTTCCAATGTCACGATGAATCAGTTAAGTGCCTATCCCCTGAATTCGAAAATAATGTCACATCATCCACATCCAGGATTTTTCTCTAAAAAAAAAAAATTGAAATTTCCATCATATTTTTTGGTTATTCTTATTCTTATACATATAAACTCAACATTTGAGCTTCATGAAAGCATCTGCCATTTACCGATCTGACTGAGCGCTTTTCAAAACCATTTCTTTTATGATAATTTCATTTTTTCTTACGTTCATTGGTTACGATTATACTCATTCAATCTCAACTTGCTGATATTTTAATTCCATCTCTCTCCTCATTCGATAAAGTTTGTATTTCTTTTGACGAATGAAGTTGCTGTTTCAATTTGTTCTCAATATTTCGTTGTTCTCATAAAGCAAATTTTCGACAAGCATGGAGTAATAATGCATATGATTTGATAAATAGTTATTATTTCTTCAAGACAGATTATTTATAGCCCACAGACGACACGGTGCAAGCGTACGAGGTGTGAGAAAAATACGGATTCCTTAAATGAGAAAAAACTTTATATTCCCGAAAAAAAGCGATTTGTAAAACCCCATCCGTTTGATTTTCTCATCTTTTGTTTCTTTTTCACGCCATAACTGCATATTTCAATAGCTCCACCTACTTTCACGTTTTAAATTTCTACCTTGCTTCTTATTCCTTCGTTGATTACTTTCACTTTTCTATTTTGTTCAGTTTTCAATCCCATAATCCTCTACTTTTCAAGTGTTGACGTTAATCATTCTTGTTTTTAATTGCTTCTATGGTTCAAAATGTAAACAACATGAAAAAATTTCGCATAAGCATTAATAAATCAGAATTCAATCCCTGGGAAAGACAGTTCTAATCTAACAGACTTTATTGGGCGCCAGGGTGAATGACGTCATAGGTTATTAATTTCCTGATCTAAGAAATGACACCATCTCATTCATGATGAGAAATCTCTCGAGATTTCAGGATAATAGTATTTATTCATGCTTGGAGATACTTGCCTTGCCTAGATGCATTTATGAAAGATGAAATCAAACTGATTAGTCAGGCTCCGATGAATCATCAATAAGTCTAGCTAGTTGTGTATGGATCTTGTTTCATGTTCACATGGAGTGACCCCGGACACCCTTGAAGTGAGTGGATAACTCCATAATATGACTCAGTTTTGATTGACTAGGTAAAATTGGATACGTTATTCACTTTCATTTTCTATGGCAACATTTTTTCTACGTAATACTGTATATAATTCACAGTTATAGCTGAATATAGTTAGTTGCTCTAAATATATGTTGTTTTCTTTCGTGCTATGGTATCTACCTTCATCATTGTATGACAAACCGTAAAAGGACCATGAATGACTTGACAAACAGCTTTCTCTTTCTGTCCTTATATTTTCTAAAAGATTTACCCAGTTTCACGCCTGTCGATTCTGAACTATTGTTCCTCCATCTCTTTCTCCGTCAGCCTTTCTTTCCTCTGTGTTGCACTTTGCTTTGAAAAGTTGCCTTAGTAAGTTCAGCTGATTGTCAGTATTTTCCCATTGCATTATAGTTCATATTTCTTCACAGTGGATAGATTTATGAAAAATATTCCAGCAAAAAATGTGTCCATTTGAGTGGTTATCGTTTAGATATAATCTCAAAATAGAGAAAAGACAGAAATGATTTAAAAGTTTGGCAAATAACTTGCTGATGAATGCCTTTTTTTAATCTTGATATTGGCGTAAAAAGACGTGATTTATATCAAATCATCCAAATTCCTATTATATCACCATGTATTCAGGAGCTTTTTATGTGATTCCATTCCGTTCCAGTGTGCATAAGTCAAAATGACTTTATCATAAAGGCTTCATCAGCCTTTTGACGTCCATGGTTCCTAAAGATTCGCCAGGCCTCTGTATCATGGGTTTTGTGGTGCTAGTAAAGTGAGAACTCATCATACAATGTCACAAATGCTATGTGAGGATCTGTGTTCTGAGTTCCGATGTTTCTACATTTATCTAGCATCCTTGCAACATGCCAAGCTCATTGGTAGTTGGATTCCCTTGCAATTTCTATTATATTTCACACTTCAGTCTTTTCTGTAAGTCAGTGTACTGTTTAACGATCTCTCTATATGAGGTTGAGAATATTTTTTCGTAGGCATGGTTCTAAGTTAAAGAGTTAGTCAATCTCTCGGTTATTTGCGATTTTTCAGCTCCATAAGTCATTATCAGAATCGTACATTGCTTGGGAACTACATCCTTTTTTTTTTAGACCATCGGGATTTGTCTTTACTTGAAGGTTGAGTTTTTCTACAAAAAGTTCGCCAACCCAGAGTAATCTTTTACTTATTCCTTTCATGAAGAGTTCATGGAGATTCGTTATCCCTAGGTGGATATAGTGGTTTGAATTCTTCAGCTCTTGAGTTTCGATTCTGTTGTGTTTTCGTCCTCAAAATGTTTGTTGTACACGATAATCTCTTGTGAGTTCAAGTGTACGCCAATTTTCCTCCCCCCGTATTATTTCTAGCATTAATTGGACATCGTGAAAGTTTTAAGCAAAGAAGAGAGTTTTGCCAGTAAATATGCTTATTTGGTTATCCGGCGCTTATTATGATTCATTTGTGGCCCCAGTGTAGATTCAAGTGGATTTTCTCAAGACAGACTCTTTGGAATTTGCACGAGATGCTACTTTATTGTCTCATCCCTTTTTAAAATGATTGCATTCAATTTTTATTCTGTTGTTTTGTTTGTTCAAGTTTCATTTATTACGGGTATTTATACTAGGCAGAGCTCTACCCTGTTTGATACTCTTTCTCCAGCATCTTTTTGATCAATCTAGTGGTGATACACTCTATGATAATGAAAGACAGCATCGTGGATTTTTTTCAAAATTTGTATACTGTATACTCAGGTTGATAAAGTGCGATTATAATTTTGTCCAGGCTCAACATCTGTGTCAATTATTTCAAATAGGTCGCAAGTACTATCTCTATTCATGCTACGTTATAATGATTTTTGTTCAAAGAAATAATAATAATAATAATAACAATCGTCGTCATCGTTATCAGCAGCAGTCTTTTATCTCCCGTTGCTAAAACTTTACCAGGATTCATCAAGCTACTCTATTGTGGGCGTTGTCGGGCAAAAACTTCAACAGAGTGTTGTTTTCGTGATTTCTTGTTCTTCCGTGGGTTTCTTAGAGATCCATTGTCCTCCGTAGATGTAGTTGTCTACTTTCTCCAGTTTTGCACTTTAGATTTTGATTGCAGTATTCATATTTTTTAAGTAATTGTTTCAGATGGTCTCTGTTTTGTAAAAGTTCATGGGTAAACTGACATTTCACTTTTTTTCATTTAATCAACTTGTATCAGTTTGGGGTTGTCCATGTTTTCTTCGAAAGGAGCGATATCGTTTGCAAATTTGATGTGTTTCAGATATTTGCCGTCCATTTTGATTCATTTATTCTCTCTGTCTAAGTTCCAGAAGATTATTTTGATGCTAAGTGAGAAGATTTTGGATTAGTTTATATAACCGCATCTTACTCTTTTTCGGAGTTTGAAAGAAACAAAGGTTTATGTAACATGATAAATAAGCTGTTGTTTGTGTACATTTCTTGTAGTACTCTCACGTAAAACAGGATTTACATGTAGTAGAGAGTTTGCTTTCAGGACCATGGGGAATAACACAGAGTTGAAAGTCTTTTTTAAGTCTATGAATGTTACAGCAAGTGGCGTTTGGTAATGATCTGCTTTCTTTTGTAGCTGGTCTATTACATGGAGTTGGTCAATGGTGAAACAGTTCCTTCTTGAGGCCAGCTTGTTCCAGTGGTTGTTTTTCAATTACTATTTTTTGTGATTTGTTTGGTGATGATTTTTGTTGAAAGTTTGTAGATTCATTTGATTACCTTATAGGTCTGTATTTGCTGAGGTCTTTTGGGTTTTCCTTCTTGTTTGATAGCATTATGATTTTTGTGTTCCAGTCCTTCTGGACTTCTATTTCAGGAATCTTGAATAGAGTAACTAATTTCCAAATGGTGATCCTAACAGCCATTTTTTCGATGTTTGCAGTTGTGTCCCCCTTTGTTATTGGAAACTTTATAACGATATAAACGTTAGTTAAGATGGGATGAATTTGATGTCACAATGTCAGTCGACCAAGTGAGCAACCTTAGAGATTTGATGAAAGATATATCCATGCTCTTTGATGTGAGTGTGTGTGTATGTGTGTGTGCGTGTGCGTGTGTGTGTGTTTGGACGAGTGCGTATGCGTGCGTGTATGTGAATGTGTGACGACATTCAGAGATGGTTTTTTTAGTATTCCTATCAGTGATTGTTATTCAAGCCTGCTTGAAAAAGGTTTACCAGACTGATTTTACACTGGCTTCCATGTTTGAAAATCTCGTGCATTACAGACTTCCTACCTTTCTGTCACAACTTTATTTCAACACGATATGTATGATAAACGTCATAACACTGTTTTTCAACATTTTACTGTCAAAATTCCAAACTGATTCTGTAAAGTTTGAACATTCTGAATCCATTTCAAGTACAGTCTTCAATATGGAGTCTAACTATTTGCAATGTGGACTTTATCCAACAAATTTCTTCATTTGAGAAAGTGTCATTTTTATAGGAACTGTTTGCTTGTCATTTGAATTATTACCTGGGGAGGAAAAAGTTGTAAATAAGGTTATTATGCAGGTTACTTCACCGTCTGCAAATAACTGAAACCATATCCCATGGGCCGAAATTACGATATTAAAGCTGCATTCAAAGTCAACAAATACACACAAATCAGCTCAACAAGCCCATCGAAAGATTATAACTGGCGATAAGCAAGGATGTGTGAACCTATTAACAAAATAAAACAGATGAATATTCAAGGCTACAAACGATTACATTAAGAAAAAATTTATATCGGGTCCATATTCGGGGGATAATCTGTTTATTGGATGGAAACAAATGAAAATATCTTGGCTGAATGATGCGTTAAACAGTTTACTTTGCTGAGAGAAAATTTGTGGGAATTTTTAATTATGATAGAAAAGGTGACGTACTTCGGTTTCAGAACCTAGTGTTTGGCATTAAACGCTGCAATGGTTAACTAAATGTTAGAAATTCGAAAAAAAAAAAAACTTCATATAAGAACCTCACACCACAGGAGATATGAATGATGTGTGTTCTACTACCCATAGGATGGTGGAATTAGAGAGCTTTAAGATCTCTTTTCAGACTTGACTAAGGTCAGCCTTTTGATGTACTCCTATATTGCTAAGCAGATTATCCCGGTCTGTTTCATCAAAGTCGAAGACACATTGAAGGACCACTCTCCTTTTTACGAATTAGTTTAAAACTAATTCCTTCTAAAGATATTTGCAATTTTTAGGGTTATTCCCTTCACTAATCCTTCACTATGCATAAATTGTATGCATCAAAAGCTGTATAGTTACCATTAAGGGCATTGAGGTTATTATCTTGGAATCGGTTGCTAGTGATACAGACGAAAGAAAAAACATTATGTTGTATCTATTTATGTATTTTGTTTTCTATACACCCCCCCCCCATAGAATAGATGACGGAAATCTTTTCTTGTACTATTCTTGCAGATACCAAAGGCGACTGTAACATTGCATAGTCATCAAATGACACTTGATTGAATAAGAACAAATGGGTTTTACACATCTGGCCTATTAAGGGCGAAACACTTATCTTTGAACAAATTTGAAGGGTTCAAAGCGGTCATAAATAAGGAAAGGCAGACAAAAGGGACAAAGAATATTGAATATATATCAGCACGACGTCGTATTACTTATTTTCAATCCATCTTCGAAATTAGGAAACAGGAAGGTTGAGACAGACGAACTACGTCATTATAGTGTTTATAAACAGTTTATATACTCTATAAATATAATTATAGCTTTTCAATATGATATTGCTTTTTGGAAAAGGATCTTTCTCTCTGGGTGAAATGATTATCCATTTATTTCATTTTGTTTCAAGTGTTTTACTAAAGATTTGTTTTTAAATAATTGGACCCATATAAATCTATTACAGAATTGAACGTTGCCAATGTTCAAGCAGAAAATCGCATAAGAGATGTGGCAGATTTTGATGTTTTTTCTTGTTTGTTATCCGTAATATTTCAAAACTGACCTTTTTCAATGCTTGATCTCTACACTATATTCGTGTTATTAAATCACTTGAGCTTTTGTTTAACGATGCACTCACATGCACACATGAAAACATACATATATAGATGCACACCACTTATCTAAATTCTTACAATTCGTTATGATTCCGTATGAAGTCTGTTCCAATTATTTCTGTAATTTGTTTTACTGTAAATAGATATTCTTGTATTCATTATAAGTTTATATAACTTGGAAATATTTTGATTACAGCTTGTTCTATAAAATTAGTAACACTCTTATAAACAATGGGAAGATAAATAACCCAGCGGAGAATAAAATGTTAACTTGTGTGCTTGATTCTTTGGGAATCATATACTTTTCCTCTTTCGTTCAAAATACATTGTTCAATTGAACAATAGAAAACGTTAACATGTCTTGATTGAGAGTGATCAACGCCAAAATCCTACATGTGTGTCTGCAATTTAGAGAAAATAGAATAAAAAGAATTACAATAGACGGCAAGTACTTCAGTAAAATAAGATATGCTGATGACATTGTCGTTTTTGTTGAAAACCTCAGGGATCCTCACCAGACAGAATCAACAAAAGCAAGAAAGTCGATTTCCAAGTGAAATTCTGTGAAACTAAAGACATGTTCAACAAGTATGTTGGGGACAGTGCAATTGAAATAAAAATGCACATAAAAAACAGCAAAAAACGACAACATCTACATCTACCAAAACCGAATTTCCATGGAACTCTCTAAAAGGGAAATAATAAAGCAAAGAACCGTTCAATGTTGGAAAACCTTTTGTCGAGCAGGCTCAACCTCCAAAAACAAGACCCTTCGATTTCTTTTGAAAATGAGTTTGTACTACCAAAGCGTCCATCAAATACGCACCTATGAGACTGGGACATGGTATGTATATGAAGGCAACAATGGAAAAAATATTAAACATTTAATGGAGAGACCACCAGAGAGTACAATATATAAGAGAAAAGACATTAGTCAAGGATAACATCAATTCAATCAAGGACGATGTTATATATATATATATATATATATATATATATATATATATATATATATATATATATATATATATATATATATATATATATATATATATATATACGTACGTGTGTGTGTGTGTGTGTGCACGTGTTTGAAAAGAGAGAAAAAAAGGGAGAGAGAAGAAAAGTAAAATTGAGCAATTTATTCATTGTGGGAAATGAAAGTATATTTCTGCGTATTAGATCTCATCCATAAGTTCAATCCATCAGCATCGCCAATTTTTACCAGACTCGCTGGATACTAAAAACACATTCTACTGAGATGCAGTCACAATTTTTGAGAGATCAATCAATATAAGACCTGTATATTCTGAACAGGATATTCTGGGAGATGAATTTATGTTCGATCAGTAATAGAAAGAAAGTTACATTTGGATTTGTTTCCCTGTCGTAAGACAAATGGGTAATACCGTTGGATGAATGAAAAACGATTTTTGTTCCCATTAGCTCGTTTTTGTGTGAAGTTTGCAAGAACCAAAGACCAGATGGTAAACAGAGATATTTCTCTAATTTGCATTACATATATATAGGGACGGGAGGGGGAATGTGCGAGCGCGTGTGGTGCAAATTGTGTATATAGAAGTAACAGAATAACATATAAGTACAGTTTATTCAAGAATGTCATGGCACACAATTTTATAGTGTTTTTGGCAAAATATCTCCCAACTCGATTAGTTCCCTTATCTAGTCCAGCTTTGATTTGGTTCTGTCTTAAAATTCAATAAGTTTATTCTTACTCAATGGCTTGTCTCTCCAGAAAATTGAATCAAAATCTATCCTGAACATTGTGAAAATGTCACAGGCAATCAGGGAGATAGTTAAGGTTGAATACATACATGTTTTTGAATGAACAGAATAACTATTATAGAATAAATAACATTGATATTATCTTTTAATTTCCAAAAATAAATATCTGTACATAAAGTGCACAATGACGTGGTTTAAATAATGTATTCATGAGAAGCTAAAACTCGATTTCAAAGTCATCCATTCAATAGAAACAGAGGAGGGAATGAAGAGAACACTTTTATTCACGTTGTTTGTTTTTTATTTGGCAATAATAAAAAACAACAAATCTTTTCCTAACTTTTATCAGATCTACTTTTGCGTGTCTCTGATCCTTTCGGAGAGGTTAAACGAGTTCTTTCTGGAAAACATTTCACTCAAAAACCAATAAAATGTGCCGTTAATTTGCAGGAAACAGCATTTTTACCCGGTGCCATGATACTAGTTTTAATTCTGTAATGTTACCTAGAGTTTCAAGTCATAAAAAACCCTTACACAAGTTTTGTTTACGTATATCAGTTTTAATGTTTGATAAACCAACTCAAAATGAGTGTAATATTTACCCCCTTCAGTTTACATTTTGAATTGAGACATAAATGATTTCCTAACATGATATAATTTGATAAGTAAGACAACCAATTTTTTCCAATCGAGATGTCATGGTAATTTTTATCATAACATGGCAAGATCTGCACAGTGTATAGATTTCAATAGGATTGTTTCCATTTCATTCTGTCATCTTCAGATGAATGTCTTGTTTTATTTTAAGAGTTTAGCATATGACCTCAATCAACTTTTTGGAAGACATGGTGATTTTTGTGGTATAATACGTAGGGCATTTTTATTTGATGTGAATTTTAAAAAAATGCTATGTTAAAACTGGGAACATGGATGAACAAAATCTGTTGTGTATATGATTTTCATGCAGATTTGCCGATAGTGTAATTGAAAATGTGCGTTGGTATTTATACAGAACGAGGTTCTTCGAAATTGAGTAATGTATTTTCCAAGAGATAATATAGACTTGGAAGAGGCAGCGATGAAATGTGTCTCATTTTGAATTTGCTATTAGTTATTTACGATGAATGCTTTAGTATCCGAATGATATTGTGACAAACAAACGTCCTGGTCAATTAAACAGCAACTCCTGTCATCCACGGTGTACGTTCACGAAGAACTCTATTTGATTTGCCGGATCAAGCACAACTAGCATAACGCAGAAGACGATCTCCTATACATCGTAGCCCTAAGCCTAATAGGGATAGCAGAGACTGGTTCGCAATAGCCATGAAAAGAATCTTCAGTCAAGCATTCAACAATTGATTACGCTCCTAAAGAAGTAAACTAAGGCACAGTAACTCTAGGTGAGACATTTTTTTTTGTTGATGTTAACTGAATGGATATTTTCAGGACAACATTCTTAAAACTCAGATTTAATCTTCAATAAATGATTTGTCTAGTTTTTTTAGTGTTGTTGTGTGACATTTAATTTCAACATTACCTTGATTAAGCAACAGATTACGTTCTCAGATTTTTTTTTTGCAGATCCTTTCGCTTCATCGGGTTAAAAACAATCCAGTTTTCATGATTTTCCTCGGAATACCTCGAAAAAATTTTTATGATGATTAAATCTTGTTCCCTGATTTCGATTCCGTGATATGATCGAATATTCACCGTATTCTATAACTTCTATTTCTGATGTTAACGATCTCCTTTATTGATGAAGTAGATTAGTAGTTTGGGACACTGTTTTTTTTTTTTTAATCTTATTTGCAATGAGTAGGCATATACCTTTTCAAACAATCTGAAATGTTAAGATAAATTGAAATAAAATTCCAGGGAATATTTCCTGTGTTATTGAACTTTATTATAAGATGTAAAAACTTCTGTTCAAGTATGGATTGTATTTCTTATAGTAATCGAAAGATTTCTTTCTTTTTCAGGATCAGTTCATATAACATCTTTCAACCTTTTTGAATGATTGAGCTAAACAAATGTTTATATGGTAGGATGCATATGGAACTACAAATTATGAGACAATTTTCACTTATTGGGAGACAGCAGACATTGAAATGGTGGTAATTCAATTCTAGAATATGTATGTTTTTGTGCAGACGTTGTTAGTGTATTTATGAATGTTTTTTTTTTGTGCATATGTGTGTATGTACTGAATAAAGTATGTCATCAGATTGCCACTTTCCCATCAGGCACAAATAATTAATGACGGACAGTTTTGACAGGAAAGCATGAGGCTCAGATGTTAGATTCATGAACATATTTCACTCTTGATATGAAGGTATTCTAGGAAAATAGTCAGTGTTGAAGTAATCTTAACAAAATAAAATCCAAATCAATCCTCTAGATTTGAAGACGCAGATGTCTTATCAGGTGACTTAAGAATTTTTTCTCTCTAATCCGCAATGTTCAAAGGCAGTACAACATTATGACTGCCAGGCAAACTATGGTAAGATATCTTGTTGCCGTAATTAGATGAACTGAAAGGGAGGAAACGTGGTCTGATATTGACTCCTTGCGAATGAAAAAAAGTGTTGCAGTAAAAGAATTATTATGTCAAATTGTTCAACGTTCCAACAAATAAAAATAATTTATTCAAATCCTTTTCGCTCTTTTACACATCTATATCAAACAACTTCACACAATGAAGAACAAATAAATTATTCAACCAGGATTTATTCAATTGTTTCTTTGTCCGGACCATTTCGTTTATATTCGTTGTAACCTTTTGGGGGATTTTTTGTGGACAACCAGTCATTATGAGAGAATATCTATACTTGGGTATTGGTAAACAGTGGACAATAACACAAAGGGTTATTTTTGGAGCACGATCATGAAAATAACATACTCTTATGTATTAATCATGAGAATTAGGCAATGAGTTTTGGATGTTATAAATTATGAGATATCATTTAAAAAGCCTCTCAAATGAGACTCCTTCTTCAAGAAGTTTCATCATAGTGTTTGTTATAAACAACATACCAAACACAAAGCATGCAAGGAAAGTGAATCAATTTATAGCATGTAGAATTGAATAATGGTGTCCTCATAAGACAAAAGCCATGCAGTTAGGAATCTTCCACTGCCAATTAAAGTCATACCACGTTAAAGTAGTAATTATATCAAACTCCCCTGATTTGAGAGAATTGAGGCTGCCAGTGATGATGGAATAACGACTAGCCGTCTAATAATCGTACAATCAAAAGACATTATAAAGCCAATAATGATTGGTGAATGCCCTTTTGTAACTTGTCAAAGAAGGAATGATTTCTTGTACACATACTTCCGGGGAGATGTGAGTCGAGGGAAATTCTTTTCTTTCAGTGAGGAGTCAAAAGTGAAGACAAAGGCGTAACTGAGTATGGGGGTTTGAGGGATATTTTGAGATGTCTCCCAATTTTGATCTATTTTATCAAATCATTCATACGAACCCATTGCTTACTGCAGACTCATGGAATGACTTTCTTTCTCAGATATCTTAATTTTCGATAGGGTATCATCTTTTAAAACCCTTTAGACACAAATTAGAACTTCTTTCCGTTGTACACGGTTGTTGAAATCTTACAAACATTTCCCAGTTTGGGATCCTATTGATGAATTCTTTTGTCTTTATTAATGAGTACATTGTCAATGGATAAAAATATTTTGATGTGTAGTGAAGCTCGGTTTTTTTCCATTCCAATTGGCTGATTGCACTATCAGATGGAAGCAGACAACACAGTATGAAGAGATATAAGTGTTTTGTAGGAGTGTGCAATATAAAATCCGTATAAAAAGTTTAATGGCGATGGCCTTGTTGCAAATTGGCAAGTCAAAACTCATACATATAAGACGTTTCGACGACCTGATTCCGTAGTGGCCACCGTAGAGAAATCTGATGTATGTTGGGGAAAGTCTATGTCCAACAAAAGACGATAAAAATGATCTTGATAACTCCTTTGCTTATCATAATTCACTGTAGAAGAGATAAGATCCTAACTCAATAGGAAATTAGTTTTCATTTTGTTTGGAATTTTGATTTTTCAAATATGCATTACTATTTTAGAATAAATACGTGCAATAAAATGGACATTTATTTCATAAGCAGGTCCTGATTTTCTCAGATGCACAATACAACTCTTATATATCATGAGGTTGTGGAAGTAATGAATTTAAAGAATTTTGAGAGTTTTGGAAAGTTCATGAACACTTTCGGAATATTTAAAAGATCCTTATTTTGCAAATCGATGCAGTAATTGTAGAAAAAGCTTGTGGTGTTGATTGCTAAAACCGTGATGAGTCCCGTAGATTCTTCCTAGCTGCAGAATTATGTTAAAAAAAGTTAAACCGTGGAATAAATTCTGTATTCTGCTTCAGTATTTATAGCGTACGTACAGCTGGGTGGCATACTGGCTAAAATTGCAGATCACCCAATGGGGTTCTACTCATTATCGTAGTAATGGTCAGCATAAGAGCACAGTCATAAAATCATTTCCTAACCACCTTCATAGCTGCCCATCACAAGAGATAACTTCTTATACATTCTGTCAAGACAATAACGCTGATTTGTAGCGCTGACCCTCCATCAATTTATATGCTTTTGTAGAAAAAGAAAGCAAAAATATAACATTACTGATATCATCAGTAGGCAATTTGTTTAGACAGGAGGAATCGATGCAGAACATTTTCTCTTTAAAAACACCCACGTTGCAACGTCAACCATCAGAATCAAACAATGTTTAATATATTCGAGAAAGGAAAAGATAAGAACTGAACAAAAAAGTATTTGAATGTTTATACTCTTGAGAAGGAAATGTCAAGTCTTCTGATTAGAATTCACAATAGAGTCTTTATACAAGGGGGTGTTTAATAGAAACAGCTTTTTCAACACCCCGATACTGTCTGGCAGAGAGAAGTTTTGAGTAAGAAATCACTACTTACCACCCAGTTTATGACCTATGTTGTTTGAGACAGGGAGAGTGCTGATAATCGGAGCAACTCAGAGAGCATTTGTGGATGAGGTTTTACAATCAAGCAAGAACAGTCTGAGGGACACAACTGAATATACTGTTATTTGAATGATATACTGAGTAACAGTGCAAAGACAGCGACTAAGAAGGCGAATATTCACCGCATTTCTTTACACATTTTCGCAAAAAAAAAAGGAAAAGCAATAGTTTAATTTAATCAATTTATTTACTGGATTATTAAGGGACAATTCCTCCGTGGAACGTTCAATAAATCCTCTTTTGACACTGGACAATTGATAGACACAAGAAATTTTTTACAAATATTTCCAGTTTAGTAATCAGAAAACCCTTCATGTATCTATACATTTTATCACAATGTTTAATGGTTGATCTAACCAAGCACTGGAAAGGTCAGAACATCACCGTTTGAAAAACGTTAAAAAATAATGAGTTCTGCAATCTTTTGAGAGGATGAAAGGTAGGGGAGAGGGGTAGCAACTCTGACCCAAATCGTGCTGCTTGTACAAGAGATATTTATATGGATATACAACGCAACTATTTCAGCCACTTGGCCAAATTCGAAGGTATAAGGAGAGTATACTCAGAAATTGATTGAATTTCTTTTTTCTGAGATCGTTTCATTTATTCTTGTAGTCATTTGTTATGGAAACACTTCATTATAGATGAAACCAAGAATTCACATTTTTTTTACAAAGTTGAAAGAGGTATATTTGTACATGAATGTCCATCAATCTGCCCTCACCATACTTCGTAAAGTTCTCAATGTTTTTCAGTGGATAATTTTAGAGGTTGTCGGATCGTTGAAATGGCATCTTACTGAGGGCTAATCGAAGGATTTTCCTCCTGGTCTTTAGTTATGTTTGTTGTAAATCAAGAGAGTCTGAAAAAACAAATTCGGAACACATGGTTACCTTTTGATGCACCATTGCTACATACAAACAGATTCCAATCCAGTTTATCTAGACGATTCATAGAGCTGTTAGAGATATACACTGTCTGGATGCTTTTTAGTTTTATATAAGTTGGAATAGATTTCCTCAGACAGAATTAGCTTTGGATAAATATCTTACGCTTCAGGGAAGTGTCGATACACCTGATGCTACTGATAAGTTTATTTAAAAAAAAGTGGAAATGACACGTTCCTTATCACTGAATATGGCGCAAAAAGTATTTTTCAATCATTTGATTTTTGAGCTGAATGGATTTTGAATCTAAAGAAACAAAAAAGGGAAGTAATCTGTTATATCCGTGTCGATTCAGCCTGGTAACATAGATAATACTTTCTTCATACATTATACATTATCCTTTCACGATGATGCAAAGAACTAAAGCACTCGGAGGCCACGTACCTCCCCCAACTTTATTCTCACTGAAAACGAATTAAAATTCAGTCCGTGAAAACTATGTTGTAAGTAATTACTTGATCAAACCAAAGTTCTAAATGTTTTTTCCTCAAGTCTTAACAAAGGATACCAAAATAACGTAACTTTGAACCCAAGTAAAAGACAAAAAGGAAGGATTGTCATAGATCTAAGTTGATTTGGCTTAATATCTTCAATATTTTTTCTTACTTATATAATACGTCATCTTTTAAATAGTTGTTAAAATAATCATCTGGGTAAACGTCACCATTACATAGAACATGATGAAGATTGGTTTATAGAAAGCTAAAATGTGGACAAATACCTGATCCATCCCAATATCTAATCAATTTTTCTTAAGTCTATCCTCCTCTTTTTTATATATATACCATTGCATCTATTGAGAAATTCTGAAGATATTGTGTGGATAAACATGAATGAATACATAAATGTATAAATGAAAATAAAAGAAAACCTCTCAATCAGGAGTAAATCTTTTTGTCTATCTTGGAATTTAATCGATTATCCCCTTCCCACTGACTCAACTTACCAGAACATTTCAATACGTTTCAATGGGAACTCTGAAGAGATGTGTTGACAAACTGACGCCAGTGGATATATATACCTCTTTCAATATTGCCAACAGGGTTCAACATCAAGAACAATTCAAAAAAAGATTTAGAGAAGGAAAAATAGATAAATATGGGGACTGAAACGATAACAAATGAAGGAGTGTAAAATGATGAAGAAGGGGAAAAAGGATCCGTTTGATGAGAGGAAATAAGGAATAGGTTCATCCAGTTTGACATGATTCTCTGCAAATATCATGCCGTAGCTCAAGTGGTCAGCTGATCTCATGAGATGGGTTTCCCGTAATAGAACGGTCGACAATTACAAACTCAGAGAAAGCATTCTCTGAATTGTATTCTGTACGCTTTTTTTCTTTATTACTAGCTGTTGAATGAAAGTCGGAGTAATTGCAATAGAAAACAACTGCAGGAAGAATGAGGGAAGCACGAGTCAAAATTGATGATGACAATGCTTCATCTAAAAAAAATTCAAAATAAATAAGAATGATTTCGTTATAGTCATAAATCAAACAATCAATTTAGAGGTTTTTAATAAGAAAACTAACTTGAATAGAGATGTTTCTATTAATCACTAAACACGTATTTTCTATCACTGTCTATCAAATCACACTCAATGAAACTTTTGAAAATCTATACACATGATTTAGACTATTTTGAAACGTTATTTTTCAATAATCTAAAAAAAGAAACGATTATCACCCCCTATAGTATATCAGCACACCTATACAAAACACTGCAGCTGCGCCAGCAATTCTAACCATCATCAACGACTTGGGAAACAATTCTGCCTCGAGTTTATAAAAGTCTCCTGGTCTTCTTGCATGAACTTCGCTGATTATGTACCTCTTTGAAAAAGAAATCACCCCCGCTCATTTTTACCAGACAATGATTTGCATTTCTGCCTCAAACTATTTCTTTGCCATATTAATTGGGATAATTGTAGAGATTGAATATCAAAACACTTTTCAGAGATTGTGTTATGAATTTATATCACTTTCAATGATACTGGACAGAAATGCATAATTCAAAATGAAAAAAAGAATATATAATTATAATTAAGCCACCCAGTTGTCTTGTGTTTGCAATAGTGATAATAGTTTTCATTCACTTTCATCTGATAGCGTTTCTCCAATGTGTATGTCTTTCTCGGGGGCCAGTGAGGTGTGCAAATGTTTTGACACTTACACCAAATGTTTTCCTCAAATTAGTAAAACAAAGCTAGAAAGAGGAGCAATACATTCTTTAAGAATTGGTCTTAGTTGCGTTACGGAGGAGTAAGAAGATTTACAAGCTCCATTTTGACCTGACGTGCCAGTGACATAGAATGTTTTGCATGCTTCCCGGACAAACCATTTGAATCTTTACTTTGTATCATTTGGCCAAGTGAGACTGATCGATAAATGGCAGCATAGAGATGGACGGAAAAAGGAGAGCATGAATTTTGCCCTGATTTCAATAGTTCACTCCAATGTTCCAAACAGTTTTGCTGGATGCATTAACTGATTATGTCTTAGTTTGTTCTACGTAAGCAATGCTCGGGTTTTACCTCTTCTTTAATAAGAAACTTTTATCTTCCTGTACGTGACATCACAAGCACCGAATTAAATTTTTACTCATTATTGTTCACAATCATCGGACAATTCTTACTTCGAAGCAAGTAATATTTGATCCATACAGGGTGTGTGTAACGTGGCTACGGACTTCCCATATCATTTCTTCTGAATTTCAATTATAATGGATATAAATCAATAGTTAATTGCCTGAAAAATTCTTTGAAATTTCCATTGCTGACAACATAGCAACGTCATCATCATTATATCTCAGGCGGAGAAACACAGTCTGGCAAAGCTTTTGATGGGTGATACCTATTCAAAGTTTTTAAAAAGCCTATATGGAACAAAATATACATATTTTATATCTGCAAATCTACCAGAGAGTTCATTCTCATTCGAAAATCATAATATCATAAAGAGAAACACTTTTGTTCATGTGCTTCATTTTTACAAAATGTGATTGATCTAACAAAGGAAAATGCTTTCTGGTGTCTTGCGTATTCAGTATAGAAACTTTTATTCTGATTTTTTTTTTACCATTATAAATGAAGACACTATCTCATGACTAAATGTTGGCATCCAAACAACGGCTAGCATTTGAGAATCCTGATCAGCACAAATTGAAACATATTCAAAAACAACATCTTCATGGAGCAAAACTTGAATGCATTTAGTTATTTAAAATTTAACGAAGATTAAGTGTTCCATTATGTTTAATTGTTTCAGCAGGATGTTAGATGTTCAGAATCAACTTTACCCAAATAAGTTGTGGAAGATATGGTTTCTCGTTAATGTTAATGCTTTTTTTTTGCTTTTTGCTTTTTCTCTTTTTGTTCTATTCCTAACACCTTACAATTTGTAACGACATAAAACGGCTCATACCTTTAAAAAGTTGAGATGAAATAATGCAGTTGGAAGTTTTATGCAGAATCAAAAAAATGATTGAAAGACATTACTTACAATTCGTCTCTGTCTCCTCATGTAGAAAATGCCATTGATATACTCTCTATGCCCCCTTCTATCTTACATACACATACTTACATATAAGTAATAGTCATATATATAATGTATAAAGTTCTTGAAACATGAATACTTTTTACTATATATATACATATGTGTGTGTATATATATTCATATACATAAATATATATATATATATACATATAAATATATATATATATACATATATACACCCACACACACACACACACACACATATATATATATATATATATATATATATATATATATATATATATATATAGAGAGAGAGAGAGAGAGAGAGAGAGAGAGAGAGAGAGAGAGAGGGGGAGAGAATTATTTGTATTGATAGTTTGGATATTCAATGCACATTTCGAAATCTATCATCTTCTCTCTTACATGAAATCAAATTACGTATTTTTTTTAAAACTCCCATTGTATTACACACTTTTGGATGAAACTTTAGGCTTTATTACCTTCAATCTTTATGGTAACATGGAAGCTAAGAGTACACATAATCTTACTCTATCAAGTTGGTTAAAGTTGAAGCTTGCAATGTTGGTAAAGATTTTTTTCATTTATATTAGTCTTTTATAATATATATATATATATATATATATATATATATATATATATATATATATATATATATATATATATATATATCATCAATCAAGCCCAATCAACTCTATATTGATTGCCAATGGCTTTTAACTGCCTGCTGCACTAATGATTCTTATTTTCATTTTATGTGCTATTCATGAATGTGCATCCGAATACTATATCAAGAAGTATTTTCTTTATCTGAAAGAAACAGAAATCAAAATAAACTGCTATGTACTATGAGAATGGTGTTATAGGGAAATTTCCATCTCATTAATGTCTTGCTTATGGATGTCCTTTGTCAAACATCTGGCCCAAAAGGCCAAAAGAAAAGTACTCCCCCCACTCACACCCAACACGCACACACACACAAATACGCACACACACACACATATGCACGTTGCTTGGTTCTCAATTTTTTGATCTGTCTTTTGGTTAGGTTCTATGTTTCAGTTACTTAAGTGACTATTGGGAGAATGCATTGGTTACAAACCATTCTTTTTTAGGATTAATGGGATCTTCGTTTTTCGAAGGTTGAGCTTGCTCTGCTAAAGGCTTGCCATCCTAGTGTGATTCTTAGCTTGATTTTTATTCCTTTGGGGGTTTTATGGAAATTTGTTATCTTAGGTAGAATGATTGATTTACTTCCTTTATTTCCGTGTCTTCGACTGATATCAGTATTTTTATCTCTGATGTGGTTGTTGTTCATGATCTTATTCTTGTTGAAGTTCATGTGTCAGCAAACTTTCTTGCTCACTCCATTGAGTGCATCTACATCCCGTCTTGTACACTTTTCTATTTAATACATTCCATTGTTTAAAAGCTACAGGTTCTGCCAGATAGAACTGAAGTATTAACTATTATCATTCACTCATTTGATCAATATAATTGTTTTGTCGACACTGTTATCTGATGCTTATTCAAGTAGCTTCTTTGAAACATTGACAGTCTTCAATCAAGTCTTTTCTTTTTTCGGGTGAAAGATTTTTGTTGATAAACATTTTCCAAATCATTCTATATTCTGCAAAATATTACAATTCAGAAAATAACTTCCCAGCTTTTTAGATCGTAGTTCTTATTCATGAATTCCATTGTATTAAGTAAAAGTTTTGCTGTTCAACTATTAATTTTGAAGGTTCATCAGATTGTATTTGCGTTTCAGTGTTGTGCTGTTCAGTGGCAGATGCTTCAGTCAACGAATGAAAATATTCAAAATTCCAAATTTAATTCTACAATTTGGCCTTGTACGTATTTTACTTTATAACCATTTCTGGAGTCTATTGAGTATGTATGCTGAATTTTGTCAGGGAGACCAGACTTTTGGTTTTCATCGAAGTAGATAAAAATCACATCATCGATACAAAGGGTACTGAGAATGTAGAAAGAGGGAATAATATGTGACTTTTATGCATATATATATATATATATATATATATATATATATATATATATAAAGGCAAATTCAATGTTCATGAGACTAAAACACTCGATGTATGCTGCTTCCTTCAACTCTCTTACTTCCCAATGCTATGTTTATAATTTGACATCAATATTCTGATCATGATTATGTTGGTACATAGGCATGAATTTATGTTTTTTCAGGTGTTTATCACCTCTTTATAGTCTTTAAATTTACCAAAGCAAATGTATATATAAATGTAACAGCTTTTACTGGAAAGACATATATGTTTTTCTTACAAACATATTGTTATTAAATAAAAATAGTTCAGTTTTCGTCATACATTTTTAGTATAACAATAATAAATAATACTCAACATAGTATTATAATGTAAGACACACATTTGCCAAGTCATGCTCCACTGCATAATACTTACCGTGTAAATACTAGTCTGATATACTGATGCTAGTTTGGGGCAGAGACTACGGTCATATTCACTACACTAAATGCTCGATGTTTTTTCCCACAAAATAATCTCTTTTAACATCAGCCTGGCTGCTTAACCGAAACTGTCCCGTCTCATACACAAGTATTCAAATCGAGACAGGCCTAGGTTTTCAGAATTCTGATATCGTGATCGGGCTGAAAAAATCATGTGGTCAATTAATTTAAATATAGTAAGTATTTAAATGTGTGAAGGTGCTTTCCATCGTTCTGGGTTTAATTTTTACCAGGGACCCCAAGGATGCGGCTGTGAACCCGACAAAAAAACGCCTGTCCTTCCCTGATGCTTGCTGCGGGGTTACCACACATTGTACAGACAAAAATGATCGGTGTTCAAGCCTAGTTAAAAAGTCACCATTCCAAATAGACACTTTTCACACACGTGCAAAAGCCTTTTCCTTCTTCCAAACCCCCATTCAACTTTCTGCCGTATTAAACTATCTTATCACGGGAACTTGAATAATTTAAGTATCATGATAACTGTTAGTAGTTTATTGAGCAATAACAGGAGTGCGTTCATGACGTCATTTCTACAATGTAAAAACCATAAGTATTAGTCTCACTCAACCTGGACCCTTACCCAACTCAATGGACACATCGTATGCAGAGTGTCTAGTAAATGCAACGTGCAGTACCAAATCATTGGGGATAGCTCAAATAAATGTTCCCACCACGTTGTTTTGCCGTGTAGTGTCATTGAAGCAGGGAAGATGGAAAAGAAGGATTTCATAAATATCAAATGAATGAAGCCATGAACTTTCTTATCTGTTGCCCAGCTTTAATTTTTTTCCATTTATTCAGTTAAGTTGGTTATGAGAAAAATGTGTGTAGGACGATGTTTAAATCTTTTAATCTTTACATTCATAATAAATGAGTGAAGGAAGGTTTGATGGATGCAAGTTTACACTGCCACAAAAGAGGACGCCTAACAATTTGCGCTTTACATAAATAAGTTGTTTTTTATTCTATGCTAAATAAACTCAAACTTTCCTCAGATACTTACTAAGCTCAGGGTTTATGGGAAGCTAGTGATGATCGGATTCACAATATCTGTTTGTTTTTTTTTAAATTTTGATGGAAGCGTTCAAAACTTTTTAAAATGAGTTTTAGTGATATCTAAATTTCAGTTGGGGGACACTTATTGAGCATCAAAGTTACCAGTGAGGAACAAAACTCATCTGGGTCTGGTTTAAAAGCTAATCCAATATTTTCATTGTTTGACTATTGTGGCCTTCTTCCAAGATTGGCGTAAATGAGTTATCGTATAGAATGCCTGCTACGACGCAATTTTTGCAATCTGCTTCAAGTGAATGCGTGTTTAGTAAAAGTCCATGATTGTTTCGTCTTAGACTAATCTTTGCTCAGTAAATCTCTACAGGAGACACACGTTGAATGGTGGATGGATTTTGGTATATGACAAGCATCAGAGCCAGAACAGAAATCTGCCGTGAGAGATTACAGAAGTACATTAGTATGGCGTCAGTTCAGCCTAAGTTTCTAGGGAGGGGACAGAATTGTGGAAGATATTGACCAATTTTATTTCTGTTCCTAAGATATAACGACGTTGTTCCGATCCTCTCCATCGACTGCCGTGGCATGCAGGTTGTATCAAATTTTTTAAAAAATGCATCCCGGGTAATGATCCTCGATTAGTGAATTCCAGAAATGATGATTATGAGAAGAATGGGTCGTTTTTTGAGTGGCTTGGGGCATGAATTAGTGTTCATTACGAAATATCTTACGATATATATATATATATATATATATATATATATATATATATATATATATATATATAGTGAGAGAGAGAGAGAGAGAGAGCGAGACAGAGACAGAGAGAGACAAACAGACGGACACACTGAGACAGAGACAGAGAGAGAGACAGAGGAAGACGAAGAGAGAGAGTCATCTGCAGATGACTGTTCGGTCTTATTACGACTCTTAAGTGTGGGTACATTGAATTGTACCAAAAAAAAAGGAATGTTTTATGTTCTTCCACTTCAAGATAACTTGCTGAGTAGGCTGTTGACAACCCGGTGAAATTCTATTCTCTTCAGTTGAAATATTAGTTGAATTCCTATTTAGATTTTAATAATCCCCATTCTATCATTTTCAAGTCTCTGTTGTTGTTTTTATAATCTTTCTTAAGATCACGTTCGGTGCTCAGCCCTTCAGATTAAGACATCAAATACAAAAAATATATTTGAGTAAATATTGAATAGTGTTACAAGAACTATTATGAATATCGATTCTCACACGTCGGTTTCCCAACTAAATAGCTGTTTTTGTGATACCATCTATCAGCAAATATAGTTTTATTCATGATTATATGATTGAATAGATTTTTTTCTCATCCAGTATACTGCAAATAATGAAATTAAACGACGAAATTACGAATCATATTGAACAGATCACGAATCTTGAGTGTTAGACCACTCATAATTTTCTTGAAACAAAAACTTATCTTCATCTCAGTTTTGTCATCTTTTTTCTCCAAGTTTCTATTCACCTAAGAATGTTTGGTACCATTATCATTATTGATCAAGCAAGAAATAACCTGTCTTCCCCATATCACATTAAATTTGAGTCACAAAGTGCATCCACAAAGACACTTGGAGTTACATTAGGGAAGACTATCAAGTGTACGCTTCGGTATGGTTTTGTGTGCCTCATTAGAAATGTGTGGATTTGTTTAATTGTACTTAGAAAAGGAGGGGTATTCTGTCCAGACTCCCTGGCTCAAAACTCCTTGCTGTCGACTAGAAAAATTTTCAAATCTCTCGTTGAAATTTCAATATTTTATTTTTCTTTATTTCTCAGCCAACTGTTTCTATTTTTCTCTGTTGATTTTGTTTACGTTGATATCAAGTCGATTTATATCTCCAATCGATTTTTTCGTTCCTTTTATTCCATTGTTTCGTTGAAGGCCCCCCACTAATGCTAAATGTTTTGTTAAATACATTAAAAATAGAATCATTGAAAACAGGAGACCAGCAATGGAATTTCGATGAAAAATTTTAATAAAATGTACAATCTTGTCGATATCAATATCATGAACAGTCTTTAATCTTCTCTCATTGGACATGCACCTTCTCCTGGATTAGCCAGAACTCTTTATGATGATTGTTGAAGGGCTAGTATCTTTGGAACTCCTTCATCTTTCAATCTTGTACTCAGGAAGCATTGAATTTGCATGCTGCCTACGGGGATCCATGTTGTGAGTTGTGATGTCCATCGTCTGTGTGCTATTATTGCAACATATTTTTTGGTTATGATGCCTCATATCCTGAATTGTTTTGCTTTCGGAGAACCAAGCATTTGAGTGTTGGGTAACATATACATCACACTATTGACTGTGTTATCAACATAATTTACACTTGATACTCTCATTAATACAAAGATGATTGCTTTTTTTTTACTACATAATTGACTGTCTCTCTTATAATAGAATGCAGAAATTATATCTTTGAAATCTACATAAGCTTTGCTATGCAAGAATCCACCAAGAGAAATCGTCTGAGAGAGTCAGCATATTTGCTCACGTACACAAACCTTTGCACACAAATACATGCACACACACACAAGGGCATGTATTGTATTAACAAATGTTAGTGGAATATACATTTACATTTGCATTATATGCCTATGAGTATCTGAAGACATGTATGATCTTTAACAGCATATATGCGTATGTCAGTATGAATTCATTCATAAATCCATATGTAGCATGAAATATCAGTTGTATGTTTATTGGTGATGGGAAATAAAAGAAAAACTGTTGTCTTGTCTAAGGCATTAAAAAGATAAAATGTGCCTCATCACTTGAGGCCAATAGCAAATGACAACTTTCATCTTTTCAATATATTTATTCCTACAAGCCACTATGCAGTTGAGAAATCAGTCACGTTGTATTTCCAAAAACGTTTGATTCGTTTGTTCTCTTATTTATAGTCATGCATGGGAGCAAGTATCTTTCCAAACAGGGAAATATCATATCAATGCATCTTCTATCAACATTTTTCCCTCCGTTTTTTAGATATCCATTGATCATAACTGATACTTCCTGTTCTCCATTCTATCACTTTGCTCATTTTTTTTTAATTTGCATCTTTCTTTGACTACCTTGATTGTAGTCTTCATGTTGTCCAAATATACTAGATTACTTCCCGCTAAACTTGCGAACATTTGAATAATCTCTGTGTCAATGGTAGTTTGTATATCTCTCTGACAAAAACATTGTTGAGCTGTAATAACTATACTTAGTTAATATGTACAGATTAGTGAAAAGAACATGACCTTTTCCATCTCTTCTGTTAAATTTATCATCTTTAAGAGTCATATCCATCTTTATTTATTATTTTCTCTATCAATAACCTCTGAACTCCATTTGTTTAATTGATCTTTCCTCGTACTCTAACTCGCTTCTGCACTTACGTTCTCTTCACTTTTTTGTCTTCTTTGAAAAAATTGTGCTTTTTTTCTGTACAAATTTACTTGTCTACATCAAAATCTTCCCATTGTATATTCTCTTGCTTCATACTTTTTTATCAAACTACCTAACTCTCGCAGCTCATTTCACTCAACTCCTTTTTAAAATCATCTGGATTTCTTCTCAAACCTCTCTCTTCTCAGATTCCTATCTAACAATTTAACCTTTTTGTTTGTTCTCTCTTCCTAATTTTCTGATAAACTACGTTACTCTAAACTCATTTCATTTATGCCAACGTAGCAATAAAACATAGTAAAGAACAACCAGAATAACAGTATATATTGTAAGGAATGATCCAACCATGCAAACCTAAACTCAGTTGGAGCAATATGAAACAGTGTCATTGATTATTGAGTCTAAGAACTATTTTATGTGCTCTTTTAGTGGGGAAATAGAAATAATACTCTATCACCTTATAGACAGGTTAATTATCAATTCTACAATATGCTACCCATGGGTGGAGGAATTCATCCATGGAAATTGATGCATTCAGAATTTCCGAACTTTCAAGCGGCAACGCGTGTGCGGGAAATGAAAAATTACTGAATAGAATATATGAATTATAAGAAGTCATTAATAAAGTGACATAAGCTGACGCTGGTCGAATAGTAATTCATGATTGTTGCATACCAGTGACAGGGATTTGGGTTTGGGTTTATATGGAAGTCAGTATCTTGAATGCTGATTTCTAAATTTAAAAAAATAAGTATTCACCACAATGCTCTAACCTCCAACACTTGACCATGTTGTTCTCAAATTATCCAAGATTAATGCCGAATAAAATTTGGATTATAAGACAATATCTATTGTAATGATAATATCTTCTTATTGAAACATTTTGCAAAAGTCAACACATGTGTAAATGTAGTCAGCAATATGTTCTAGAATTTTGTTATGTGTAAAATGATATAAAGCCAGAACGTTTGAGTGTTGAAAAATGAGGGAATTTCGATTACTATTTTTATGCCTCTATTCGTCCTGAAAAGTATTAAATCAGAAGGTAAACGAAAGTTGTTTTCAATTATGCTTTATCGGTTCCCAATCAGCCAGGAAAATGAGAAAACCTGTTCCCAAGGGATTCTTTGCAGACAATTTTCAGATATAATGAAGATATGTCAGTTAATTGCATTGCTCTGGCAAATTCCTTAATTGGATTTTCAGCCTAAACAAGTGATCAAGGAATCGAGAGACACCTTTCAAATGACTCAATCTTCCCCTGGCCCAGAAAAAACAAGTCAAAAAGAATCTGAACAAACAGAAATAAAGGAAATAGGTTATAATGATTTGAGTTGAAAGGAGCAATAATAAAAAAAAAACCGTAAGTTTACGTATTTTATGTATTTCAAAGGAAGAGACACTGACATTTATTTATTCGTAAATATATCATCAGTGAAGAAACTGAACTTCAAAAAAAGTTTGTGGCACACTAATTATGGTTTGAAACTTGTTAAATGTTCTGAAGGAATTACCTGGAGATGTAAATACGTTTCATGTAATTGCTGGTACATTGAGAAAGAAACTGTGGTCTTTCCAAAGGGCCAGGCAACTTATATCTTAGTTATCTGATAATTGTCACTTGGTCAATAATATGAACTTCATGATCAAAAGCAAAGCATCTATGCTAATGGCCATTCGTTGGATCAAAGATCATAATTGTCTGTCTTCCCAGGATGAAACTTCCACTGACAACATCACATATTGATTGGAGTCAGCTGTACTCTAAAAAAATGATTTTTTTTTCATCAGCTATGACGGACATAAATAAAATAACAAAAAAGGTAATAAAAACAATAGGCTGCTGTTCAGGAGAGGAAAATGTTAGTAAGTATCAATTAATTAAATCTATCGGACAGTTTCTCCTCAAATTAAACTTGTAGACACGTTTTAAACACGGCCATTAAGTAATATTGGTTAGTCTATCGGAATTCTTGTCACCTAGTGTATGTACAAACTTGACATTGTTGCTCTAAAATAAAGCAGACAGGCAATATGATGTTGTTAAAATACAAGAAACATCAGGAGGCAACGAGTGACAAGAGTGATCAAGGTGGGGGGCAATAAATTACATCTAAAGGTGTGAGTAATTAGACACGTCAGGAGAGAAATAAGGATTATTCGTTAAAGCTATTCATACTGGAAATAAACGTTAGGTATGTTTCACTTGTCATACCTTTTGCTTGCCTTTATTTTCTACTTTTTACAAGGAGTAAAATGTATCTTTGATTCGTGGTTATTTGGAAATATCAGTTAAGTGGATATCAGTCATTACATGTGATAAATGATATATTTGCATTGCCTCCCGTCAACCTTATTACAAAGAGTCCATTCCGAGGAAGCAAATGATATTACTACAATTTTAACCGAAGTTAATCAAATTGCACTCAACTGGATGTCAAGAAATTATCAACCAACCTATTCAACACATCCGTCGGCCACTGATGAGTTGTGACGTGCTAAAATTTTTCTTTGGTACTTAGACATTCATGTCAAGAACTTTTGTAGTTTTGCTGGTATAGAGAATTGACAGCCACTCGAACATGACAAACTATTTCGGATGGAAGTGATTTGCAAATATCTCATCAAAAGAAGATGGCACCATGATTAGCAACGGGGACGATGCAGTCGGCAAGCCAAGGTCACACTTTGATGGAACCGATTACAGATACTACGCCAACAGTTTCAACCCAAGTCTATTGAGAGTAGGAGGGAGGAACGTAAAACTACTTCATGGGCTGTGAAGGCTAATGCTATGGCCAGCTTGAGAGAATAATTTTTTACAATTTTCTATATGAAGATTGAATCCATCTATCCATCAATCTATCAATCTATCTATCTATCTATCTATCTATACATCCATATATATATATATATATATATATATATATATATATATATATATATATATATATATATATATCGTGTCTGTTTATAATCCTTCTGGGTGAGTTGACTACATTCACTAATTACGTGGTATACGGTCTGATCTCTTCAAATGCACAGGTTGCACTTGCTGTTTGTCCGTGTTCTGTCCGTTTTTTGTTTTGATATACTTCGTCCTGATGCTATTTTTTTGAGCTGCCATGATGAGCAATTCCGTTTCTTTCTTCAGGTTTCCTTTACTAGCATTTTCCGTCTGCCACATCTTGCAACTGTCTTCTATAATCTCCGTACAATTTTTTCTTTTCTTTTCTCAATCATTTTCCCATTGTTTTCTACTTTGTTGTTTGTTGCGCTTTATCGTGAATTCTTTATATTGTCTTCCCTGTTTGCTTACACATACTTTTCTAGATCCACTTCACCTCTCTGGACATAGTCCTCTACGCTAATGAGCCCCCTGCAACCTTCTTTTCTCTTAACGTATAGTCTATCTGTATCATCTCTAGGGTGTAATGCTTTATGCATTGTCATAAGTTTCCTAGTTCACCTATCCATCGATTGGAGTTTTTCCTTTCTCCATCCTAGGAATGGTCCTGTATATCTAACTACAGACACAGCCAAGGTGTTCATTCCTTTTATTAGATTTCTGCTGTTTAATTTGGTCTCTAATATTTTCCTTATCCTTCTAAAGTATTCTCTCTTCATTTTTTCCTTCATCTCTTCCAGTTTTATCGTGTCACATTCAAGGACGCCCAGGTATTTGTATCGGTCTTATGCAGTCAGTGCTCTAATCTTGCTGTTGTCCGGGAGTTCAATTTCTTCAGTCATCGTAAGCCTTCCTTTGTGCATTACCATGATTGCATATTTTTATTCCCATCTCCATTCCGATGTCCCCACTATATTCCTTTACTTCGTTGAACAGAGTCTCAAACTCTCCCCTGTTTTTTGCAAACAATTTATATCGTCCACGTACATAAGTGGTTGACCTTTCCTTTTGTTTTAGAGAAATGGTACTCTTGCTCTTCTTTAGGATTCTGTTAGAACAAATCATAGTGGGGACAACGAGTCCCCTTGGAAGATTCCCCTTTTTATCCCTCCTTCTGCTAGTTTGTCCCCTGCAGCTGTCAAGTCTACTTTCCAGTTTTTCATCTAATTACGAATGAATTTAACAACCGGTTCGCTAATTTTGAATAGTCTAAGGCAATCGAGTATCCAGCTATGTAGAATCATATTGTACACTCTTTTGTAATCTATCCATCCCATTGCGATAATTTTCTCCTTTTCCTCACTTCTCTTAAGATCATCTGGTCTATGTAGAGTAAATCATTTGCCCGTTTGGTTCCTATCCTAAACACTTTCTGTTCTTCTGGTAATAGTCCCCTTCTTTCCATTGACATATATATTCTCTCTGCTATTTGCCCGGTCAGGATTTTCCACATAAGTGGTAGGCACGTGATTGGTCTATAGCTGGTTTCTATGATCCCCTTTACTGGGTCTTTTTGGATGAGGGTGGTTCTGCCTTTGGTCATCCAATCTGGTGCCTTGCCTTCGCTTAGACAGCTTTGGAGTAGGTGGGTGCGTCTGCCGTATTATTATTATTATTATTATTATTATTATTATTATTATTATTATTATTATTATTATTATTATTATTATTATTATTATTATTATTATTATAGATGTTTTTGTTGCTATTATTAATATTGTATTAGGTAATATGTTTCTCTACATAGAATTAAAGAAAATGCAAAAATAGACTCATTTTGGAAAAAAACAGTCGTGCAAAAGGACGTTTCAAAAAGCAAAATCAAATGAAATAATAATTGAAATACAAATAAACCCATAAAAAAAACAAATTAAACAGCTGCATGCAAGGTGAGAGGTAAAAATTAGATCATGAATAAAGGAAGTCAAAAATACATCAGCTAATAGATAAAGTAAAGATGATATACAGAAAATTCCCAAAAAAGCAAATCAATAGTATGTACAGGAGGGTTTGTCAGATTTCATAGCTTTCCTTCCAGAAATAGCCAACAAATTGCAATAAAAAATGAAAATTTGACCAAAGGCATGTTTTTTTCAGCTGCCTTCGTCGCAATATTAAAACCTAAAAAGACTACTGTGAAATACTTTCGCTCTATAAGCATTCTCTCAAACACCACCAACTAATGAGGTACTCGTTTTAACAGCATGCTCATGTTTTTATTGTTACAGAAGATTGTCAGAAATAAGTTTGTATTTACAACTCATAATCATTTCTGTGCATTTAAATGAAAAAGCTCTTTAAGCATTGCCTCAAAAAGAAACATTACATGTAATACTATGGAAGGTAATGCAAAGTAATTTTAATTTGTACTTCGGCTTTCCAATATCAATACATTTCATGTATTACTTAGCCCTCACATATAAAGGCAAACTCATTTTAACGACATTCTAAAAGTATTCAGTGGGCTGCAATAAAGAGAACCTTCAGATACTTGCAATATTCTCTTTAGTAACTGACTGAAAGCCTTTAATAATAGATGAATATTCAAATAATAACGAATCCTTTGAATGTGTTTCCGTAGTATAACAACCCAGAGACGGCTACGTGGATATTTCTCTTCGGACATTAAAAAAATGTCTTTAACGAAACTTGAGATTAACACCTATGAATAAATGAAAGTTTGTTTAGACTCAAGACAACGGTTTTTCTCTTTTCTACAAATGATATAATTCATCACTGCACTTAACTAAATTGCTGCCTTATAATTATATATATTCTTGCATGCATGCATGAATGGCTGGGTGTAGGTGAACTAAAGGAATAATCAATAAGACCTAACCACATTAAGTAAATTTTGATCTAAATTTTTTTCACATACAATATGCTACCACTGAATTGACTGCATTGACCAGAAAAAAATACGTGGAAAGTTGAATTTGTGTTGTGCTCAATAAATGTTCCTCTGTATACATTGCAGATACATACATATTTACATATATTGATGGGGAAAAAGTACTGTGACTTTCTGTACTCAATACACACTAATGTTTGTTGAGGATGCATAGACTTTTACTGAGTGCTACAGTTACCTTTATTTTGATTTCCTTAACCATGATTTATCTTTTTAATAAAAGGTCATGCTTTTTGTCTCAGCCAACAATGAGGTTTTGTGCGTGGCATAATATGTTATACACTGGCATTGTCAGATTTGTGAAAAAAATGAAACTTCAAAAATGAATTATATTCCCCTTGAGACATAGAGACCAGCCTCGAGCTATTTTCCAGAAAGAAGTAGTTCTGGATTTAAAACGTTGCTTGAATTTGGCCTGAAATAAAGTAGAGGAGGACGATAAATATGTTAATCACTGACGGTAATACCGAAAACAAAAGGGAAAGAATGCAATAAAACCGGCAACTTGTAATTGATTTGCTGAGAGTATATCTGGAGGTAAAAATCTAAAGCTCCGTGGTATCTTAAACCAAACTCATGATAATTGCTTGAAGTATCTCATCATAGCTGCAATATGATTTCCCCATGTTCCCAATATGCTTTAGGTCAATTTGCACTTTCCTTCTAATGACTGACTATATAAAGTATCACAAAAAATGAAATATCAGACCTAAGAAGAATGGCCGATGGCATAGAACAGACCATATATTTGTTAGAGCTGAATCTCTTTTCCGGTGTGAAAAAGTATTATATAAAACACTTGAAATGCGTTCTCTTTCCCTGCACCTTTCTCACTCTTTCTCTCTCTCTCTCTCTCTCTCTCTCTCTCTCTCTCTCTCTCTCTCTCTCTCTCTCTCACTATATATATATATATATATATATATATATATATATATATGTATATATATATGTATATATATATATATATGTATGTATATGTATATATATATATATATATATATATATATATATATATATATATATATATATATATGTATATATATGTATGTATGTATATATATATATATATATATATATATATATATATATGTAGTAGACATTGATGTACATTAATTGAATACAATTAAACGTTCAGGCAGGCGCAAACACTGCTATTTGAGAAATTGTGGTCAATCTCTAAATCTCTTATGTGGTGTACCATTCTATACAGGGGCAAGAGAAAGTGTTGCATTGATTAAAATTCCAAGATTTATAAAAAAATCAGAACATCAGAACCATTGCTTTGTCTGATAATGCTGACCCTTTGCACAAACTACAGGAAGTCACAGAGACATTAAAAATCTGTATATTTTATTAATAACTGAAAAAAGATAATTATGAATCATTTTTATCATTTTCTTCCTGAAAAACACAAATAATTATGAGATATTGGATTAGTTAATGAAAAACCAACCAAAAAGCGAGTATGAATAAGTTGTTGAATGACAGATAGGGGAAATAAAGCTGTGGCACATGCAAAAATTTAGGAATCTAAAGTCAACATCATATTATGTCTTGCGCCCCCTGTCCGTCTGTAAAACTTTTGAAAACGATTCTGTTGGAAGGGTCGAGGCTTGACGAGAGGTTTTGAGAATAGAATCTCAACAAAAATGAACGTGGATATCATGGATTTAGAGGGAAATAAAAAGACGAAGTAGATATATGCAAAAAAGAAGTGATAGAACATGATAAAAATGGCTTAACTGAACTGTCATAAAATGAAAAGTGATGAGAAAGTAAAATAAGATGGACGTACAGGCAAATCTTACATTGAGGTATACTGTATGCAAAATCGATAATTAGTATCAAGGAAAAAATCATTCATGCCAATTTGTATGATAGTTATATATTTTATACATGTCTTCATGGGGGGGGGCAATAACTGTTTCTAATTATGCTCAAGTTAATAATCATCCAATATTCAAGACATCATTCCTCAAACCTGATCTCTCATTTTCATGAATATTCAAAATTAACTGCTGCAGTTTCAAAGTACACTCAAACCTCTATTCAGCTGGTGATGCTGACTTAATCTATATTAGATATGTAAGAATTCAGAATAATAAGACATTTTCCTCATCACAGATGTACTTGTTAATTGTGTTTGTGAAAATTTTCTGCAAATATCTGAGAACAGTCATTTTAGCTTAATCAGTGAGATACCTTGTAATCAGTTTATCATCAGTTCAAACCGCTTCAAGGAGTATGCATCTTTCCTTAACGATCCACAACCGTCATCTTCGTCGAGACTGCTGCAGTTGTGGTAAAAAAAGGCAGTCAAGGCTTTGTAACAATGTTTGTTAAAATATACAGCAATATGACTTATAGTGCTGTACAAATAGAATTACTTTTCTTGGAACTAAAAACCATGTGCTGACTGGTAGCGCTAGTATTTTGTGTAGCAACATTCACAAAAGTGCCCCGAAACATATACACGTGAACACACACACACACACACAGAAAACCCCGCACACGCACACGCACACAGACACACACACACTTACCATATATATGTATATATATATTTCTGTGTGTGCATATATATATATATATATATATATATATATATATATATATATATATATATATATATATATATGTGTGTGTG
Source organism: Thysanoteuthis rhombus (assembly GCA_963457665.1). Lineage (NCBI taxonomy): Eukaryota > Metazoa > Mollusca > Cephalopoda > Oegopsida > Thysanoteuthidae > Thysanoteuthis > Thysanoteuthis major. The sequence continues at coordinate 10,901,552 of OY735218.1, forward strand.
TGTGTGTGTGTGTGTGTGTGTGTGCATGTGTGTGTGTGGATATGTGTGTGTTTGTTTGTGCATGTGTCAGTGTGAGTGTGATTATATCCGTTGAACTGTATGCGACTCTACTCGTATACAGCAGCTAGCTGTCAACTCTACTGCATACGCCTACCAATAAGGAAACGAGGTTAGAGTTTTAAACAGCTGGAAAAGAGTTAACAATATCATCTTTCCTCTGGTCACTTTTATGTCATTGCTTGCATAACTCATGTAAACAAATCTTCTCAAAAACATTTCCATATGGTACTAACATGTTTGTCCTTATTATTAACTTACCCAGTGATAATGATTCATATTGTCTAAAGTCTTCTACGAGATACACTCTGACGACAAAGGCTAGATGCAATATATATTACCATGCTCATTGCAGTGCAACTGCGAGTACAGAACCATAATTATTTTGTTGTATCTTGCATAATCAAATATCTTGGTTTCACTATCCACACACTTTTCAAGCCTAACACAGATTTGTGATCAAATGGGATGATTTCTGAAAAGATGAGATTAGAATGAATACCTAACATGACAACATCTCGCACTTTCTTTTAATATTGTACCAAAATGTTCTTCCCACTAATTTACTTCTTCATTTCTTTCATATAAAAGGCATTAAAAATATGATCATTTTTCCTGATAAATAATTTCAATAAAAATCTTAGTTCCACATCTCCCAGCGTGGTTAGTTATTCGTCGTAGCAAACCATAATGAATCTTATTTTTCGTTATCACTTTTTTATTCCAGTTGCATTGAGACACCAGCAAAAAAAATTTAAGGCTCTCGTCTAAACAATCGGCTCAATCTTCAGAAAATAAAAGGAGAAGTTCAAATGTTGTCATGTTTTGTGCCACTTTCTGGCAAAATATCATGACAGTATCATAAAAAAACTTGGTAAAAAGCCAACTAGTTAACAACTTTACTTATCATTTTATTGCCTTCTCTTCCACGCTCTGTTTATCTCCAGTTGGTTTCTGCAGCTTATTTGAAATCTTCTCAGTTCTGCAATGCCCCTTGTAATTTTCATTTCCATTGAGTTATTTATTTAGTCTTTCTAACCTGTTTTTCCATCCAAAGCCACTCAGTAATATGACCAGGACATGCCAATTAAGTTCATATCATCAGTTTTTAAATATTTTCTAATTTGATTGATCATATCAATCGCAGTGTTCAATCTGTCGTTATTAGCATATTTGAATTGAACATCTGGCACGGTTCAATCTTCATTGTGAGGTTCATTTAATCTCTCCATGTTCTCGGTTTCTCTATTCAATTGACTTTCCCCAACATTTCATATTGGAAGTTAATTATGTCGATTTCTGTCGTAGTAGTTCTGTTTTTGTTTTTTTGTTTTTTCTTGCTTCTCTGACATCAACTGTATCAGCGTAAATCACTATCTGTCTGAACTTCTAAGTTTGGTGTTAAACATTTTGAACATCTTCACTCTAATCACCCTTGCCTGATCCAAAAACTTCCAGTCCGTAAATTGAAATGGAAAAAAATTGTTTCTCATTCCATACCCAAAGCGATTTCTTCTAAATCCCAATTCTTATTGGGGTTGCTCTGATAAAGATTTTGCTGGTTCTTGTAAACTTTCTTTCAGCAACACTATGAGGAGAAACAGAATTGGGCTTATGTCTATTCCCACCAACCCATCATGCGAGATACATTCACATGAGATGTTAGTTAGTTAGATGTTGCATGAGGTCCGATATAATTTATCAAATGAGTCATTAGTTTATACTATATTTACTTTTGACTTCTGAAATAGTTTCTTCCTGATTTTGACTAATTTCGAATGTTTTGACTTCAAATGACCACTTCCAATTCAAAATGCCATTTCTAGTTTTACCTCAAACCTGTAAGTAATCTACGAGGATAAGTGGAATTAAAATTTCGATTGAATTTTACACTCCCACTTCCGACAGAATTAAGGTTTTTTCATTGAAAAATAATGCTTTTTCATGAGAATATTCGAATGGTACCCCCCCATCGTGCATGAATTGACCAATGTCTCTCGAATACATACATGAAGAAATAAAATGGAATAAATAGTCCCCAACTACCAGCTAGAATAGCGCCAGCTAGGAAGGTAGTTTCAATGGGATGGCCTAAAGACTGACTTCTTGGCAAAAGATCACTTTTGATTCTGTCAATGAATTCTGTTATTTGTAATAATATTTTTACTTTTATCTTCTAAATTTTCATTTTTTTCTAACTTTGATTTGGATTTTATTGGCTATGAAATGACCACCACCAATTCAAAATACCATTTTTACTTCCACTTCGGACCCGTCAGGATAGCGAAAAAATGTAAAACCGCTAGGACAGCACTTCTTCCGAACCTAATGGTATCAAGTATTAACACCATTCTTTGAAAATAGCGAGATATGCAAGATTGTATTGTTATCAATAAAGTGTTTCTGGTGCCATTTTAATTATTTTTCCGAAGGTGTACCCTACCTGTAAATTGTTTTAGCTAACATTCTGCTTTTTTTCTTTCCCAGAACAGATATAACAATGAACTCAAGGCATTCTGTTGAATTTGCAGATGCCGCACTACCGTGTTACTGCAAATAGTTGGAGCGAGATTTAAGTCTCAAGGTAGCGTCCATGGGTAAATTCACAGCCGAAGAAATGGGTCAGAGTGACAGAGTAAACATAAAGCATGGAGAATTATCTGGACAAAAAGTGATCTGCAAGGAACAATATAAAGATGTATGAAATACGAGATCAGTTCTGGGTGCATGCAACTCTTTTCAAGTATGTCACTCGTCTGTCACTCTATCGTTGGCTTTGATAAATACCATGTTCCAGGAATATACTTCACTAAATGTCTGGGAATTTGAACGGAGCGATCCATCAGTGAATCTGTCAGTTTTACTGCGTCTTTTTAGCCCTTCCAGATATTTCATAGTTCTCTCACTGAGTTTTTCACCCATAAAATAAGGGAAGAACGTTACAAAATCTATCAATCTTTCTTCTTAGAGGTCATCTCTCGCCTCAAGTTCTTTCAACTATATATATATATATATATATATATATATATATATATATATATATATATACATATATAGATATATACAATGTAAACATAAGTATATCTCATATATCTATTAAATATGCTCTATAAATTCATACCCCTATACATGGTATTTTCAGCGTATCACCATTACTTCAGAATAGACGGACCAAAAAAAAAAAAAAAAGAAAAAAAAAATCGAAAGAAAGAAAATAGAAATTCTAACTATATACAGATACTCACATTTCATATATAAGTAAAATGAAAATATTTGCAAATCAACTTACCGAAGAGAATAATGCACTATTGCTGTGAATGTAAAATCCAAAGTTTTTGAAGTCTGTAGTGGAAATAACGACCTGAAATACAAAAAATAGAAAGAACTTAATCGTAAAGATTGATCTGTAACCGTGCTCTGATGTGGACATGGCGAATTGAGCAGAAACAAGCCAGGATAAGAGTTCCTAACAATCCAATTTTGATTATTTTCCATTATTATTTTCATGTACAAACCCATCCACACACACACACGCACCCGAATGCAATCACACATGCACATCCACACACATATATGTATAAAAACCTCATTAATCGCTTTATGTGCCACTCACCTTAGACAGCGGATATAAAATAAACAAAAAAAAAAAACAGATGTGCCACTGATACCTTTGCCACTTCAATGTGGCGCTATTCATACAACTGAGCTGAACAGCTGCGTCAAATGAAAGAACCCTGATAATTGCTTCCAACCAGAATTCCAATCTCATTTATGCTAGGTCTTTTCGCATCTTTCGATGCAACTGTTTTGTATTGAGAAACTAACCAATGTAATCCGACAGAAAATTATGTTACGCTATATTATAAAGAAACTTATGTGAAATGATCTCCAGTCAATACAGGTAAATATATCACTTGCCCTAGATAACGTAAATAGGATAAACAGTTAAAGAAAATTGGACTGCTGCAGGGAATTTTTCTGTTATTGTTTATTTCATTTATGTTGTCAAGGGAATGTGATTCATTAACTGACGGGAGACTATATCAAATGATTGAAATATGTGTAATCATTCTTTTCAACTACATAAGTCTATTCCTTAATACATATTTGAATATATTACATAGGTTTCACATGTGACTGTTAAAGTCAACTTCTACGCACACGGGTATGCACCTACGAAATATTATAAAAGTTATGTATCCTGACACTGCATTCAACTGTGTAAATGATGAACGGGATATTGTCATGCCAAATGCATCAAAAATATCTTTTAGTATTTAAAAAAAAAAAAAAAAAAAAAAAGGAGGTTAACAACAAATACATACTTACACTTACATAAACACTGATGATATCTACGGGAAAAATAACCCCACATTTTCCGAAACGCAAAGTACACGCATATGTGTGTGTGTGTGTGTGTGTGTGTGTGTGTGTGTGTTGATGGATAAAAATGAAGTCCATATAATAACAAAAATCTGATCATACGCAAAAAGAGATGAGAAGAGCAAAGGAAGGTCGGAGCTTTCTTGTCATTGACAGTACTGGTGTTCAAGTCGAAGCAGAGTTGTTTGAACTGCTCGTAAATCAACACGGCATGGATCTCACCAAGGAATGAATATGGAAACTGGGTTCAGTTTGTGTGCCAAGCAGTCAGGTTTTATGATTTAGGGGCTATTTTCTGACAGTGATAAACACTTTACAGACAGACCATGTATGTTTCCCAAATTGAAGAGAATAGGATAGATGGCAGTGAGTATCGTTTAGTAAAAAACATTGCAATTTCATTCATGACAGTGAAAGGTGGATATGTGTTTGGGGCCTGTCGTGAAGATACGGTTGTGTACTTGCATAGCTGTGCATATGGGAGATGCTTCGACATCAGTGAAGTAAAATGGGCCAGGTTGGTACAGAGATATGCCACGGTGGAAAAATGATTTGGACTGGATCGGCTGGGCCAAAAGCCCAACCAGCTAGGAGTGTCGACACAAATGAGCACCTGACAATGTGCGCCCTGTGTTCTTACAGGGGTCGTCAAATAAAGTGCTCTGTGGATATCCAGCCATAAAAAGTGGGCCTCATATTCAACTCCAAACCAAAAGTTTAGGGTGCGCTGCATATGAATGTCACTATTCAATCGTAATCATTTGATTGAAAAAATATCTCATCAAGGTAGATATTCAACTGCATGAAATCAGGGGATAAACAATACGAAAAGAACTTTTACATGCATTCATTTGACGAATCTATATATATATATACAGAGATAATGAGGTACCTTATGGGGAAGTGAAGGGGGATGAATGAAGAAAAGAAAGAAAAATAACGGAAATCACATAGGGAAATGATACATGTATGTACACACATACGTACACATATATATATCGATACGTACATGTTTTCAAAATACGGATCATAAATATAATATAGAGCTTTGATAAAATATCCAATATGATGAGTTTTCTTTCTAAAACGATCGATACAACACTGAACATAGAGAGGATTTTGATTAAAACTCAAAATAAAATCAAATAAGGATTCGCTGCTTATGATTTTGTCGTAAAGAAGCCAATACTGGGCCAAAACATATATATATATATATATATATATATATATATATATATATATATATATATATATATATATATATATATATATATATATATATATATATATAAATCAATTGTTCTTGGTTTGTCAACCACCGACTGTTACTTTTTTTCTCTCTTCCAGTCATATTACAGCCCGCCATTTTCTCTCTCCCTCTCTTTCTCTCCCCCCTCTCTCTCTCTTTCTCTCTTTCTGTTTCTCTCGATGTATTGCATGTCCCATCATAACATATGCAAACATACTCTTACACATATATCTCAAGTGTCATCCCCATCTTCTCTCTAAAGGGAGTACACTTGTGAGGCAGTCGTACCCACACACGTTAGTCTCCCTTTCCCTCTCTCTCTCTCTCTCTCTCTCTCTTTCTCTCTCTCTCTCTCTCTCTCTCTCTCTCTCTCTCTCTTTCTCCACACTGTATTTCAATCTCTTTCTCTGCGACCTAATTCCCCATTGGACTGTCATTTTAATCAAACAATTAATAAGATAGTGTCTGCCTTGTGAAGTAAAGTATCACTTATTTCAACAAAACTTGGATTTTTTTACGTAAAGCCAGGCTCACTTGACTTTTCTTCTTTTTTTCCTTTCCATTTTTGGCATGTGAAAATAGAACAACTCTCAGAGAATTTTTCTCTCATCGGTGAATATACAATCACATAAATGCATACACAAACAAACACGCTCAGAATCATCTATCAGACGATATTATCATTTGCTTTTATGAGTGAAAAAAAAATTACTTGCATATAAATACATACATCCATCAGAGGATTCAGAAAAGCGCAACCGTTGTTTTTTGTTTTTTTCCATTTGTTTCTCTTATCTCAAATCACGTTGATTACTTTCTCTAAAGATTGGATTGTATTAGTTGATATGCAGTTTTTTTTTTCCTGGCATCTGAAACAAACGATGTCGAAATTCATACCTGGTCATTTTATTTCTTATCTGAGGGCAGGATGCTATGTGTCAGACCTAAAAGAAGTTTAGCCGGTTACACAGCACTACTTATCCTTACTATTTCATCCTCCCAAAATGCGTTGCAATTCCTTCATTTCTTCAAACTGCGCTGCAGGCACGCATAGCAAGCCATTATATATCATTACACACACATATACACACACACTCATGCACACAAATACAACTACACACACACACACACACACACACCATCTCAGACACTTTGAAAGTAGTGAGTTCAGAACGTTTATCAGGTTATCAGAAATTTAGCCCTGATACGCAGAGAATCCATTCCTTTTAAAAGATGGTCATTTTTCTGGCCTAGAAAAACCGTTAGGTGAATGTACAGTTGATGATAAGGCATTTACTCTTCATTATCTATTGATACCTCATCAAGATATGTCCAAGTAACAAACTGAACTGAAATTACCCATTTGCACCCTCACACATTCACAGGTTCATTTACGTATGAATTGAAATTGGGATGATTTGGCGTGAGTATATGTAGTTAAATATTATGGCTGCTATTAAGAACATTTCCATCAAATAAAACGCCATCTTATAGATGCAAGCTTGTCCAAATCATACCCATGCAAAAAATCTTACTTAGATACCACTGACATCTTGGATTAGCCATGGGTATGTCCACACCGCAGAATACCGATAACGGCACATTGTCTTCTTAAACAGACGAGCACAAACGAGAAAAAAGATTCGAAAAGAAACACACATGTGTGCACGTGCTCATAAATTCGTACGCACACACACATACATACACTCACACACGCATCTGAAAGATTTCAATGAGGATAACACTATGAATATTGGGAGCCTTTGGATTCTTTTGTGGACTCTCCCACTATTACTTGACCAAGCTGAAGGGAATCCATTGCCCCGGGGCAGCACTGTCACATTGCACTCAAAGGGACGTGTAAGGATTATCCTGACAACTTCTTGACCAAAATTTTTTTTTAGCAACCATGGTTGCTTGGAAACGAAAGTTGCGTCAGCAGGAGTTACTTTTGATGGGTTGCTCCATTTCCTCCTCGGAAAGCCCTGAATATGTGTAGCATTTTGCTCTGGTGGGAGAGTAGATGGGAAGATGATCAAACTCACATGGAGAAATCCTTGGACAGCACAATATTTCAGAAAAAAACGGGGGTCTGAGTCATTATATAATCCTTTAAAAATCTCAAATAGCAATAGGGCTTGTCAAGTTGCGAGGATGATTGACAACCAATGGACATCACATCTCTCGACATGGATTCCCAGAGATCACATGTCAAACTGAGGCAGAAAAATATATGATGGAGAGATGAACTACACAAATCTGAAAATATTCGCTCAGCGACCCCAATGAGAAAGAAATGTGGTGGACCCTTGGTAACTCTTTTATGATGAACTCTCAGCATTGGATGAACTATGTATATACACATGTCTCTATTGAAATCATCTTGAATTCATTTTTTTTCTGCTGGCCTGATATCCCTTGAATGACATTCTCTTTTCAACCGTTAAATCCTGATGTTTACATTTTTATTCACAGGTATAATCACCATTCATTCTGAGTGGTTGATAAAAGATATTCATACAGTATAATAAAGAATGACTACACACCATAAGCTCTCAAACTGTATAATTTTGAACCAATTATAATAATAGTCAAAATCGAAGAATATATTTGCTAGGGTAATCTTTGGTATATATTTGAATTGAATGGGTATTTGTAAATCACCTAGACAAATGAAAATAAATACATGGTTTTGAATAAGGCCCTCTCAATCTTTGCAACACTTTCTCTTCCCGTAGAATAGAGTTGTAGTTCACATAAGATATTTCAAGATTAACCACGATTTCTCTAATAGCAGTGTTTGCGCCTGCCGGAACAATTAAGTGTATACAATTAATGAACATCAATATATATATATATATATATATATATATATATATATATATATATATATATATATATATATATATATATATATATAGAAAGAGAGAGAGGGGGAGGGAGAGAGAGACACACACGCACACACACAGATAGACAGACAGACTGACAGAGAGAGTGCTAGAATGAAGGGGATAAAGAGTGTGTGAGAAAGGATCGCTATGAATAGAAAAAGATGCAATAATGAAACGAATCAGAAGAAAGATTGGGCTGATAGATATGGTTTATATAGTTCATCATCATTTATTGTAACTTTGTGATCAGTACGAAATGTTAAGCTATCCTCTCAACTCTTTCGAAATAGTTCCGTCAGCGCAAAATAATTATTTACTTTTCAATTCACTCACATGAGAAAACAGTCTAAACTTGAGCTGATTGTGTTGCCCGTCAGCAGGACAAATTATATGATTTGGTTCCAAATATCAAATTTTCAAAGTTGATTGAATGCTGGATGTAGAGTATTGTAGATTCTGTCAGATTACTCATCCGTGCATTTTCAGTTAAGCAACAAGGGCAATTTGGAATTACATAATAATTGATTCTACTTGAAAATTCTGTCCAGGGGACGGGGAACAATATTAGAACAGGTCCAGACTGTGATTTTATGTGAGTTAACAAAATAAAAAAAAATCTGCCTGTTTCTACTGAGTCACTGCTTTCAAATGGCAAAGCCTCAGTTTTTGCATGGTATGGGGATCTGATTCAAGGGTATCTAACAAAATGCAACTCAAAGATAGTTGCAGGGGAAAATATCACATGCCATCGGCACCTACAACGTAAGACCACTCCCTACGGACATAAACGCAGCAATGAAGATAAATGAGAATAAAAACATCATATTGGACCCCAACTGTATTTGCAAAATCACAGGATTCACAGAAGAACTAAATAAACTGAAATCCAAACAGATTCTGTACAGTCACTGAAAAAAAAAAGAAGAGAAAAAGCCATCGATTAAAATCTCAAAGACAACGTTGTAGGATTCTCAAACATCTCAGCCAGCCTCACCGTACAGTTTTCAAAGCATTGCATATTTACAATCCTGAAGGATATCCTCCAAACTTCATAAGTGATCAATGGAGAGCTAAACAACACGAATTCTTTATTCTGAGATACCAAAAACTACTTTAACAACATGGAGAATTGTAACGCTCAGGGTAAGAACCTGAGTATTGTGATGGAAGGTTTTGATTCAAAATAAGGAACAAAAATAAAAGTTTTGTTAATTTGGTAACAACTAATCAATTAGGAAACATAAAAACCATTTTCAAAAACCTAGGGTGAAAACTACTTATTTTTGGCAGATAAAAGTGACATATTGAAAGATATCGATATCCTTAATGAAGTCACTTTTAGGAGCACCCATAGAATGAAAGAAACTAAAATCAAAATCAAGACAAAGATAGAACACTGGGAGATGTTTTTCAATAAACTGCAACCACTTGACGTACCTTAATTGCCTAATAGCTCTATCCTTCCAGCTCGAACTGAATAACAGAGGAGAACATCGACGTGATTGACAACAAAATAATAACTATTCTAGTAGAAACTGCCAATATATTCAATCAAGTTAGCCATCTGTAAACTCTCAGAAGAAATCGAACATACCATGGAAGAACCAAAGATATAAGCAAACAGCAGCAGCGAGAGGATGATGAAAGCAATTGAATGACAAAAATCATCAATGAAAAACAAAGAGAAAATGTAGGGGGATACCGAACAGCAGTCCTATTCAGCATTGTTGGTAAGAAAAGTAACTTCGAGATTATCAAAAAAAGTTTTCAGCATAGGACGAAAAAAAAAATAACTAGTGTTTCCGAAGAAAATAAAGATCTTATGGTCGAATATACTTTGGAATTCTAAAAAAAAAGAATTCCTCCAAATTCGATAAGTAAAATAACGGAATGGATATATATACACACACGCACACACACACACACACACACACACACACACACACACACACATATATATATATATATATATATATATATATATATATATATATATATATATATATATATATATATATCACAGGTAATCGGTTTCCCAGGAATTACTCTTTGTAATGCAAAGATAGCAATAAAAGAGATAATTAAACAACCCCAACGATTGGATAACGACAGCCTGATTGGGAGAGCCAGTAAATCAAAAATTACCCTTTCTTTTGAATCCAAGTGAAGTCCCACTGTGATCTTAATACAACTATATTAAATGGGGAAGCCAAACAAACATATGCCAACAATCCTACCCAACTGCACTTATAGAAGGCTCAGCAAAGTGACCAACAACAGAGTCCTTTAACGCTAGACCAAAGCATACTACTGGGACGGACTGACCCTTTTCAGCTATATGTATAGATTATGCAGTACCTGATCATTCTAACTCTTCATTGCCAGCCTCGAAATGATCCTTACGAATTTGAAGTGGGAGAAATAAAGTACAAAATAAGCCGCTAACATCGGTTACCTCATACACATATAAATAAAAAGCATTTGCAACAACCACGTCGAGGGACAATGGCACAACAATAAGAATTGAAATCGCTGAACTGAATGATTAGACCACTGCATCTACCTCAGACTCTGAGTCTGCACACAATCCTCAGAAGAAGAAGCCAAACAAACAATTGGTCTATGTTGGCATTGAAATATATACCATGTCGAGTGACCCTTGGTAAATTGGTCAAACAAATCATGATTATTATTATTGGAGTGAATTCCATGCCATCAGACGTCTAGCTGACATCTAAGCTTTGTAGCTTGTGATATGACAAACTTATGTGCAAAACTAATCTATAACAGTTGTTTTCTTATCTTGATTTATCCAACTGAATAAGGCGAAAAATAAATTATAGTTCGGTCCATCATTTTATTTGTTTCTATTTGAAATTAAAGACCCTTTGTTTCCTCCCAACCCGACCTAACCAACTGCTTGTGATTTCCAGAAAGTATACATTCATGGAAACTTCTTTCTAGATTTCTACGTGCACTTGCATCTCTTTTTATCTATATGTCTCCCTCCATATATATATATATATATATATATATATATATATATATATATACACATGCACATATACATACATAAACACATACACTCGCACACATTGGTGCAGAGACTCTCTTGCCCTCGCCGAAAACGTAATGATTTGCCAAACGTTACAACTTGCTGATGTTCAAACCAACGTCAGGAATCAATGGAGAAACTAATATACTTTACTATTCAGTTAAAACTATGTTCAAGAAGAATTTATAACAATCAAGTGTTTCCCACCATATCGTGGCGGTAGGTCTTACTGGGACAACCTAACCAGCTGTCTGCAATAAGTTGACATTTACAGTATTAGTCTGAGCAGCTTTGTTTATAATTCAAAGACCTCTGCCAAGGACAATTTAGTTGAAGAGAGTAAAGGTGAAGAGGGGACAGACAGGATGAAGACAAACAACCATTTGGAATCGAAAGTTATTTCCCCAGTCGTAACAATTGGGGTAAAATTACACACCATAGTGACTTTGACATTTTCGAAGTTGATGTAAGTGATGTAGTAGAATTGAAAATAGTGGTGTCAGTCAAAACAAAATACACAGCAATGCAGTTACAACAATAATGAGAGGTTTTGGACGGTTTGTAATCAGTTGATTATGTAAACAAAACATTCAGTGCGTGAACATCACTACGGTGGAAATAGTTAAGTATTGGTTCCGTAGGCATTTGTCTTGGCTGAATGTTCACAAGTGAGAAGGATCAGTTTTTCAAAACTTTGTAAGATATCATTTCAAATGTTGATCTTCAAATCAGGTAAGCCTACTTGACTCTGAACATTGGTGCAACGTAATCTCCATTCTACCTTTTCTATTCAGAAGTGTTGTATTAAGTTTAGCTCACGGAGTAAAAAAAGCTATTGTTTTGACCTTTGTTAACTTTTTGATGGTATTTATTTCCATATTAGGTTTCACTTGTTTTCCGCTGCAACTATTCAGACCATCAGTTTATAGACAATAATGAAAAGCATAGAGCGGAAATGAAGTATAAACTTCCGTCGAGACTCGAATTTGCATCATCTTGTCTTGTGAAATATTATGCGCCACTGCCTGGACGTTAGAAAAAAAATTAAAAAGAAAAATATTTTCCAACCCAGTTACTCTCACAAGAAAACTATTTTAATACTTCTGTTATTTGTGAGAGGGATATCACAAAACCCAAAATTTTTTGAATTGTAATGTGACAATATTTTAGTTGGTATAGTTTCACAAATCTCTCTTTACTTTTGGCGTTTACGTGGTTTTATTTGCAAATACTCTAATGTTACAGTCCCTCTTTTTTTTTTTTTTTACAGAAGTGTAAACTAGTATGTATATGAGAGCATGTGACTGTTGCTTGTTTTCTGAGCATGGCATTTATCAGGATTGTATTACGAAGAAGGAACACGCCACAATATCGTGATAACTTAATCAGTTCTGCAATAAGCTCGAATTGATTATGGGTGAGACAAGATCCTGATAGGTGCTCTTTTCTCACTGTTCAATTCATAATCATGTGTTTAGACCTGTCTAATTACAGCTAGAGGGAGAAGTGGATCCATTCCTCCTCCAGTAGCATTAATGCAAAGTGAATATAGATACATTTAGTCCAGCCAACTTTTGTTCAGGCAATCCAATCTCTTTGATCGTTACTAAACATAATGGCAGATTCATTCCAAGACTTTCTTAGTCGTCATATGCAATTTCCTTAAAAGAAAACATCATTGAAAGAGACACTTTTTCGTTGCAGATATTAAACCTAAACAGGACTGTAGATGTAATTTGCCAAAACGTTGACTGAACATCAAAGGTAGTAAAAAAAATTGGATTTTCTAGACAAGGGTATGTTGACAATTCCTCTCTGTTATCTGTACATTCAATCTTATTCACCCCTCCCCCAAAGAAATCATGAACACTTCCTCAGATATATCATGCAAATCTTGAATGGCATCTTTATGATCATTCTTAGATGATTTACTTTGTTCATGTTTTTACAATTTGCACGAATGTAAGCTTCTTATTTTGTTGTATTCTTTTATCAATTTGTCGAGTTTATCATTGGAGAAAGATCGAGAAAAATCTATTGGATGAACTTCACAAATATTGAAGTATGAATATCCGAAATGCAAAAAAATTTAGTCAAATCTAAGTTAAATAGAGTTTACGCGAAATCACGGACCCAAGATCTTTTTCAGATGATTTTTTTCAACTTTATAGTTTGAGTTAACGACCATTGAAATGAAGCTGATGATACAAGGGAATCAAAATTTGAAGTTTGAGTTAAAAAAACAGCTTTCAGAATGGTAATATGTATCAAAGTAAACGATTTTTATGCTGGCTACAGCTGCCCATGTTCATTTATGATTGATAGCATAGGAAGCTAGATTAATCCACCAAATCCCAATACTGTTATATCAATGGATACCATGACATGATGTTCGTGAAAGAGAGCAAGGAAGAGAGAGAAAGCAGACGGACAACAGACGGACTGACAGACAGAAAAAAAAGAGATACGGACAAACACAGAGACTGACTCACTAAGTGTTAAGATTCTAAGTCACCACATTTTTTCCATATGGTTCAATTGGTTAGATGTTCTTAACGCGCTTGAAAAAGTTACACTCCAAGATATATGCACACACACACACACACAAACACACACACACACACACACATAAATCTATGAATAAGCAATTTATCTAAGTGATTCAGTATATAAGTATACATCACACATGACCACGCAGAAAGTATTGTCAACAAGTTTGTTATAAAAAAAATGAGAGAGAATTTTGAAGAATTAAAATGAAAATGAAATGTA
>OY735218.1:10920958-10965958 GCA_963457665.1 Thysanoteuthis rhombus
CAATGGTTTTGCTTTTAGTTCAGTACTTGCTCGCTTTGACGTTCAATTTTTGTTTTGCTTAATTGTGAATGATAAGAATTAGTAAAATGCCCAGCGCTTTTAAAGGGACTATTTAGCGGGAAACAATATCACCATTGTAGTATCTCAGAAAATCATGGTTGTGCAAATGTCAAGCATTGTATTCATTTTGCTATAAAGTGAAGTAGTATCAGCTGTAGAAATAATTAACGCGTGCCAAAACTCAGCTACTTCCCTTTTCCGATTATTTTTGTACATTCCCCACCATTTGCACATACCCAGCTCCCCTTCTCAGTGCCTCCCTAATCCAATTCCACCTAATCTGACTTTTACATTATATTACTCTTCTTGACATATCAGCTGTATATTGAACACACGTTAATATGTTCATGAAGGATTTGAAACTGATTGTATGCTGGTTTGTTGTATCAAATCTCCTCTCTCATTATGTTTGGATTGTTAGAAAACGGATGAAAAGTTGGGAATTATATTAAAGATTATGACCCCAGAAGTAAACGTTGTCCGTACAACATGTTTAATTCGTAAGTATACAGTTAATGGTGAACTGCCAACCTCCAGTACATCAAAGAAATGATGTAGGCTATTTTGACACGTTGGTTTTTTAAATATTTCAAATATCGATGTTTGTTTCTGTTATCACTTTATATCATTATAACATAGAGTTTGTCAGCGTTTCTCTGTCTGCATCAATGGACTCTTCAGCAAAAAAGTAAACATTTTTCAGATAAAATGTATCATACCAACCACTTAAACCACTTAAATCAATCGATAGTGAGAATTCGGATCCCTTTTCATATACCAACGATATTGTTGTAACAAAAGAGCTTACCTTCTCTCCATAACTATAACATTCAAAATTGTACAATTCTTAGCCGAAACTTACCAAATATCATAAATAGGGTTAATGAATATAATCCAAAAGAAAATGTCATGAAATCACAAAGTAAGAATTGTTATCTGTGTATGAATAACATCGATTAAAACATGAAATATATGAAAATTTTTTCAAGTATGAGAAATGAAGTGCATTATTTCAGGGGTTGAAGTTTTATGAGAGTATTTAGACATTATGTGGCTTTCATCATCATTATTATCTCCATCATCATCGATCTTTTAACTTCCGTCGTTGGACATACACCTCCCCCAGGATTCGCAACACTTCTCGATCATCATCGTGGCGGAGCTAATACTTTCCGAATTTGTCTAGCTCGTCAGTCTATCTAATATTCTGTCAGCTTCGATCACGCATGAATCCCAGGGAATCCATGTTGCGAGTTGCAATGTCCATTGGTTTATAGCTATTCTTGCAATATGGCTGGTCCACGGCCATTTGTATCCTATGATGTAACTGACTCTTGTCTTTTACAGGAAGAACTGGGCAGTCTTGTAGTCTCTCCAAGTGAAACCCAGGATAATTTTTCCATGTGCACGTTACATGGTTCTCAATTCGCAGATTTGACTCTTGGTTAGGTTCCATTTTTCAGCTCCAGAGATGACTATGGAAAGATGTATTGGTTATACACCTTTTTTCTTAGGTCTAATGGGAACTTCCAATTTTTGATGGTCGAGCTTGCTCTACCGTAGACTTGCAACCAAGTATAATTCTTCGCTTGATTTCTTTTACTGTTTCTAAATTTCAACGTCTGTGGATTGACTGTTTAAAACTTAACGTATGAGGGAGAGGAATGCTACAAAGCTGCCTCACCGACCTCATCAGGTGGGGGAGGAAGGGACAGAGAAAATTTTTCCCCCATCGAACATCGAAGTTCTTTGGAAAATAAGGGAGAATCATGATGTTTTTTTTCTGCTGTGCTGCAACACCCATTCATAACTTAGAGGAACAGATGGGTCAGGTGCCAAAAGCTAGTGGAGCTCTCATGCTACTAACCCACATCAGCAGTGGACGATCCTATGGATCCCGTCCCAACGCGTCATGGGTCGAAATGGCAGGGCATGGCCCATCATTCCCCATAGTTTACACACTGAAAATTATATCTGTAGCTTTATTTTTCATCCATTCATCTCGATAGGATGCGTCCATCAGAACTATAAGCATAGTCAATATAAGTCCCTTCAGTTTTTGGAAGGTTTTTGTATCCTGTTATGCATGTGTCCTGTGCACGGGCTACTCGATTGTTCTTTAGGGCTGAGACTTTGATAAATCACTCTAATAATGTTCCTAGATAGTCAGACTTTTTCAGCGGTCTATTATCCAGTAATTACCCCTCTTTTCGATGCATTGGAACTTTTCCTATGGTAAAACCATTGTTAAATATTTCAGAATTGTTGATTACTCTGGAACTTGATCTGGAAATGGAATACAAACAAGTGACATGACGGATGAAATAGATCATTTGAAAATGAACACTGTTTCATATATATACGCATGTCAGAGAATGGGTTGTGAAGAGTGTCATTGTTGGGAATTGCTTTGGTAATTATATACTGATGGAACAGGGAGATTTTGTCGAAAAAATATCAACATCTCCAGCAACTTTTAAACTTATTGCATTTTGAAAAAAAAGCACTGGTATGTTTTCCTCTATTCTAGATCAACGACGTATACTCTTGAATTAGAGCTAAATTTCCTCATCAAAATATTTTTTCTCCACAGAGTTCCAGGAAATCGAAAGGATAAAATATAAATCTCTTCAGTGAGCTATTTGGCACAATTTCATAAAAGCTGTGATTAATCAAAACATTGAATAAAGGATTAAATTATTGATTATGTCAATTTGGTCACATTGATAGGGCAGAGATCACGGGAACTGTTGGGACTTACCAAAAATATCCAGTAGACACAAACTATCGTATCGATTTCACATAGAATTACATTGCAATTTTTAATTGAGGAATCAACAAACAACTCAGAAATACACCATTGAAAATAATCAATGAATTGAGTCTTAGATTGAATTGATTTGATTGATAAACAGGGGTTTTTTTGTATTTTCTTCATGATTCCCAGTATGATGCAATGCATGGACATTTGTAAATATTGAATAAACTTATACAGATAATCACTTGCTGTTTATCTCACTTGACACCAGCAAATTCAATTTACACCATGATTATATGCACTCAATCGTAGCACCTTATCTAAACGATTATTTTGTTTTTATCTTTTTTTTTTGTTGTATTTCAGCCTTGATTCCGGTTAGGGATCTTGTTATCAGCTCACATCTCTAAAAGTAACGTAACTTGCATCGTGATTTTGCAAGCAAGTATTGGCTGTCGTACTAGATGAGATATCTCAAAGTCAATCCGATTGCAGCAAAAGCAACCCTATCATTACCAACCCCCGTCAGGAATAAAAAACATGTGCCGTAGACGATTATACTGTCAGTAATGCTGCAGCTCTGTTACCGAGGACACTTCTTACGATGATTTGGGGATCTGCTAGAACAGTATCCAATGCCTACTTGTCTCTGTTTGCATTTTGCAACCGCCAATTCATCTAAGGCACTTCTTGCGTTATAATCTAAGCACAGATCTCAAATGAAAATGTTTAGTTGTCTTTGACAGAAACTATTTATCGTATCAAAAGTGACTTGCTCTCTTTTGTAAACGCCTTTTTTTCAATAGCTGTTCTTGTATAAAGATGGCTAAGTCTTTCGTTTGGATGTACTTTTATCATTATGCATGAATGATATTTCAGAATTGAATATATATCTTTGCTTTTTTATCCGTACGAAGTTTCCACTTTTCATCTTGGATTACAGTGTTATATCAGTTACACAATCTCTGATCTAGAAACAGTAATACTAAAAAAAAGAAAAGATTGGTGGAATTGCTCTTCCATATTTACTTGATAAAATAAAAGAACAGATCAAAAGAAACATTATTTAGAAAATTCAAATATCTGCATCATACACATTCAAGCTGCTTCTCGGATAATACTTGAGAAACGTGTTTTCAGATAAGTAATTTTGTATAATTTTTGCAACAGAAAATGTTTTCTTTTCCTTTCTGTCGATACTTTTTTTTTCTTAAGATTCTTGTTAATCCATTTATTATTAATACAATGACTTCTTGATCAACCATTCCTCTACTTCAGTTCTGATTTCCAAGGCGAAGTTGATACCTGTTCTGAAGATTTTCTAATTCTATGTACGTTAAGGCCGTACATATGACTTGCTTCTAAATACAGTAACAGAAAATAGACAATTTATATCAGAAAGAATGCGATGACCATAAGACAGAGACAAAAGGTAGACAGACAATGAGTGAGAGAGAGAGAGAGAGAAAGTGAGAGAGGGAGAGAGAGACAGAGAGAGAGAGAGAGACAGAGAGAGAGACAGAGAGAGTGACTTGTAACAGCTCATCTGGATGGTTCCATCTCATCCATCGAATTCACCAAGAAGATCCATCTTTGGATTAACATTTATTCTTGTCTTTTAGAACTTGCACCATTATCAATCCATCATCGGATAAAAGAAAAAACGTAAAAATAATTATATACTAAATATGGTTTCCCAGTCAATATAAAAATGGAAAACAGAATTTGTAGTTACAACTATGACCTGGTTCGATCATTGGTAACCATGGTGACTGCGAATGATACCCATATAACTCAGCTACCAAGACAGAAGGATGTTTGTATATATATATATATATATATATATATATATATATATATATATATATATATATATATATATATATATATATATATATATGTGTGTGTGCGTTGTGTGTGTGTGTGTGTGTGTGTTGTGTGTGTATGCATGTCTTTGTGTGTGTGTATGCATGTGTGCGTGTGTGTGTGCTTTGGCATTTACAAAACTATAAAAAAAACAATAAAATGAATAAAGTAAGCGTTTGTTTTAAAATCATCAGACAGGAAATCGTTACACAGAAGCTCGTGGTTCATACTCGAACCATGTCTAGAAGTTACATCGTCGTGGAAAAATTAATATTATATATGTTAACGGGGTGTATCGTAAAATAAGGATCATTGGAATAATAATCCTCGCATTTGTTAGAATTATCCCTGTACTTCCCGTGTGAATTTCAGAAAAAGGACTGAAGGACCAGATCACCAGATTAGGAGATTATTGAAATAAAAGTGAATCTTACGGAATTCTTATTGATCGATGATTGGTTGAAAACAGTTTAATTTAATTTTAGTCCTGCGATGACAATTTTATTTCGAGCAGATTCTTTTTCTGCTTGATAAGTTCTATTTGAAAAGGATGGGGGCATGATTAGAAAAAGGAAAAAGGTCAATGTCAGAGAAACACTATTTTTTTGGCTTTTATTTTTTAAAACCTTTTTTTTGTTGAAAGAGTGTCTGATGAGCAGTGGATATCTTGTTCGAATTGCTTGGAAGTAAGAATACTCGATATAGCATGTCTTGTTCGCACCTATTTATCTTATAACTAGCATAAATATCCATGTTTTTAGTCAATTAAAATAAACATACATGTCAACTATATTAAGTATCAATTTGTTTTAAAGAGACGTTTGGTCCAGGAATTTAGATTAGATCAGACTCGTTGCATCGAATCAACTCAACAAGAATAGACGCCCATCCTTACCTTGGCTTTTGTATTTTACTTTTGACGTCAATGCTCTGTTGTATGTCACTCAGTATACAAGCATGTACTTCAAGGGAGAAATTTCGGTCCATTGTGCCCCCATTCTATCCAAGCGATTAACAACTATAAACAAGTGTACTTTTGACCTTTCAACTTTAAAAAGTCATGCCCCCTTCTGTAATCAGATTGGGAAATCAACCTATGCATGGTGTTTTAAGAATATATGCGTATAAGTATGTGTGCACGCGTGAATGTGTGCTGTAACATTAAAAAATGGAAATATATTGCACTTACATGCATTCACATATAAAAATTTATACGCACCTTCAATCTTCAACCTTGCAAATCAGCAGTAATGATTGGATTACCTCAAACGTATTATTTGTGAAAGTGAATATGGAGGCATTCTGATAAAATGAACATCAACTTTTTAGGTGACAAAACAAAAGTTTTAATGACGTCGAATTAACATGATTTGTCTTATGCGTCAGATGCATTAAAACAAAATAGCTTTCAACTTTGTTGATCGACCCATATCATAACTTTGTACCTTGTACATGTAATATTATAGCCAAAAATTTGATTTAATCTGGTAAAACTAAATATCCGATGATTCTGAATCACTCCCAAAGTCAAACACACATATGCTAATTCCCTTGCTTTGAAAAATGTCTTCTCATGTCAGAGTATTTTCAGTGCGAAATTTTGATCGAGAAATTAGATTATATGTACAGAAAAATAAAATTTGAGTTTTATGAATAAAAAATATCTACATTGTTCAATTATACAGGGAAACGAAAAAACTACAATGACGAATAAAAAACTCAAGACATCATCACGTGTGATGCTGACTAGTTGTAAAGATTTTCTTCCTATTTTCGTGAGGTTAGCTGGACTTGAAATGCCTCCTTAAACCTTCACTGCGTTTGTCCTACTTCAGTGGCTTTCATGGTATATTTCTTGACACTATTGCATGACATGTAACCATAAAACATACACATCTATGGAAATCCATTCTTATAATATATGGGGAATTATCAATCAAAGACAAACAAATAGATCTATCATCGTTGGCCCGAATTCTTGGGATAAAAATTAGCTTCTGATGAGAATTTACAGGAAATCAAAACTTTTTTCATTGATATTTTGATGAAGTTATTCACAAAGCCGTTCGGAAATACTACTTCAATCCAGCTGAAATGAACGCATCAGTTGAAAAAAAAATTGGGAATCTGATAAAAAATAGTTTCAATCAATCTGATCCTGTTGAATATATTTAGAGAGACAGTGTGTGTCAGTAACCAAAGCATACAGAAGAGAAATGAAAGTTCAATTTGAATTAGGATGGGGGAAATGTGGAAGATATATTGCAAGTTAAATGAATGTACTTACAAAATGGAAAAGAATATCTGGAATAATCTCATTGGTGAAAGCGTCCATAAAAGCTAAACAATCATGATAATTTTACAATGAGGAATTTGATTCCTTACATTGAAGTACTAAATTCATAAGCCCTTTACCTGAAGTTGTGGTTCGATGGATAATCCTGCAGATCATAACACCTAGTAATGCATCCCCCCCTTCCTGGGTAGAGAGTGTTAATATTTAACGTGTTGAAAGAAGGGGAAATAGCTATTTTCTTCTACGAACGTAGGTCTCATCACTTTGACGATGATATTCATACATAATTGTTTTTCTAAGTCTTTGCAATAAGAATTAGGATTATATACATCAATCGAATTCGAAGTGTCAAGGAATAAATCCTGATAGGGATACTTGACATGTTTTATGATTCTAAAGATATTCAATTTGAAAAAAAAAACTCACAACACAATAACAAAAAGGAAAAGATTTGATTCAATTTTCACATGATGTCCAATATTTGTAAATTTGCAATGGATTGTACTGAGCCAGATTAAATCAATTCCAACATCCATCAGTTTTTTGGGTTTTTTTTGCATGTAATTAAATTTATTGTTAAGATTAATTAGCAATTGACAGATTTTAAAATGATAACTAGTATATACATGTATATATATATATATATATATATATATATATATATATATATATATATGTGTGTGTGTGTGTGTGTGTGTGTGTGTGTGTGTGTGTATGTGTGTGTGTGCGCGTGGATGCATGTATGTGTATATGTTTTCTATACTGTGCTTCACCTGTGAAGGTTGGTGGATCCGGGGTTCCATACCATATATAATTATTCTCCCTTGATCTGCACTGGGTATGGGGGTATTCCAACAATGACAACTTACCAAAAACTTTTGCTACTGTAAATTATATATATATATATATATATATATATATATATATATATATATATATATATATATATATATATATATATATATATATACATGCACGTACGCGTGTGTTTTGTGTACATTTGTGTGTATGTATATATATTTGTTTGTGTGTGTGTGTGTGTGTGTGTGTGTGTATGTTTACGTACGTGTGTACATATGCATATCCTTGATGTTGTGCTTTACCCGTTTATTTGCATTTCACACCCTGGCACTATTAAAATGTTCTAACAGTGATCACTCATTGGAAAGTCACGTTACATCAAGTTTAACGACGTCATACATAATTCCACCAATTATCGTGAAGGACTAAAACGAAACAGGAACTACAATAGCGGTATGTCTTCAGACTTCAAAAGACATACATTATTTTGATTAAGAAACACAATCCAAATTTTTTTTTGTTGTTTTTCCAAGCAAGAGAACGCATGTTGCCTGCATTCAAAGTTAGGATAACGGGAGTATATGTTGGGGTGTACATGTCTACGTGTATGTGTATGTGTGTGTGTGTGTGTGTTTGTGTGTGTGCGTGTTTTTGCCTATGTGTGTGAGAGAGAAAGAGAGACACCGAGAGAGATTGCATGTTTTTATAGGAGTCAATTTTTGCTTACGGTTGAGTTTATAAAACTGACATTTCAAAATCACAGAATAAAAAATATCCAATATTTCATCTTAGTGCCAGGAATTCTATTGGAGGAACACTGTGCTAATGGTCTTCGGTACAATTACTGCACAGCCTAGCATCCTTTCAATGAATATAGAAAATTCTGCTTTTGTATAATAGAAGTGTGATTTTCTATTCATTTTTTATACCATATGATGGGTGCCTTGTTCTTACGTCTTGATCGGGGTAAAACACCTTTTAAATCCTTAGATTTCTTGGGGCTTCTTTTTTACATGTTTTCAACATTGGAAAAAAAAAGGTGGTTTTGAAATTCCGAGGGCTCTCAATGAGGAAGAAAAAATTTCCCCAATTTACATTGAAAATAAATGCATTTGCGCTTTGTTCTGGGAATTTTTTTTTTCAATGGTCCGGATGAGCATAATCTTTTTGCAAACTCTGGTTTTCCGATATCACCTCTAACCTTCACCGATTTTTTTGTTTTAAAATCATTTTCGCCAGTAAACTCCTAAACCCATTTTTCTCCATTCACAACTGCAAACAAAATTCGAAAAAAAGAATTGCTTGTCAGCACGGTATCTGCAAATATTTTCGATGAATTCCACGACATTTTCTGAAAAAAATTGGATGTGGACTACGCAATATTTAATGGTATATTGAGGCAAATCCAACGATAATTTCAATCGATGGCTACAATCCCAAAGTGTTAGAACGGAGAAATTGATGAACGTAAACGATTGCAGCATATATTTTCATTCAGTTTCTTGTTTGTGTATGCGCACTGTTATACATATTCATTTTGTCGTAATTGAATTGGAATAGCATCCAACAAGTCGTTATGATTTATCTGAATATACATTCTGAATTCATTTCCGTCTCAGGGATTGCTTGTGCATCCCCTCAAAGTATTAGTTTTATGATCATCACTACTGGAAGGCATATATATATATATATATATATATATATATATATATATATATATATATATGTGTGTGTGTGTGTGTCTGTGTGTCTGTGTGTGTCTGTGTATGTGTCTGTGTGGGTGTGTATGTGTGTATGTGTATAAATATATTGAACCTATCAAATAGTTTCTTAGTGAGTAGGACATTTGCAACACATTTTTTTTCAAATTTGGCGGATTAGTTTGCAACTTACAGTGTTCAAATTCCGTGCGGGAAATCAGAACTCTTATTGTACATGTGTCACTGAACACACACACAGACACAGACACACACAGACACACACAGACACACACACACACACACACACACACACACACACACAAAGACGGAAAAAAACGGACACAAAAGTTGTAATTGGAACAGCACTTGAACAACTCTTGCCGCTATGCTTCCTGTACTGTATCCTTTCACAAACCATTGTGTGAACAGCAGACAACGTGCAATTTCAAAAGAAACAGTGAAAGTAGTAATTATATTGTTTATCATCAGATCACCTAAACTCATTTATAACATCTTGAATGATAAGCAAACTAGTCTTGTTGACTTTTGTCTACTCAAATCTTCTTTGGATGAAGAGCAACAGTATCAAGTTTTTATCATTTTTGGACAGCTCTTCTTAACGAGGATCTCAGCTCAGAAAATATTCAGATAACTCAGATCAATCATTAATTTTATTCTTAAATGGGAATAGAAATATATAATCCATCAAAGTTTATTTTTTTTACAGAAGAAATCGTCGATCATATTACTGTCATTCGGGTTCCTGTCCATCTTCACTCGAAACAAATCTGCTGTCTGCTCAAGTAACCTATTTTCTAATTCGCAGATTTTTATATATATATATATATGCTGGAATGTATATACAACCATATACCATCAGACAGCTATTTGGGACAAATTATACACGTTGCAAATACTGTCACTTCTTTTTAACATTTTTTCCCGGATTTATGACGACTGAACGGTAAAGTAGTGAAATGTTTATTTGAACTCACTTGCATAAGTATTATATGTTTGAGTACTTTCCGGGCAGTCTCCATATTTGACACGCAATTAATTTTTCCTAAAAACATTTTTTTAGATTGTTTTCTGAAGACAATTATGGTCGTGGCAGTTTGTATCAACGTTGATATTGTTCAAACGTCAACATTCGAGATTATTGTAAAAAGAGGGCAGGACATTTTATGCAACTTTGTTTTCCACATTAGCAAATTAGCTGTTGCAGGTGTGGAGGAATATTAGTTATACATTATAAGATTTAAACCCTGGATTATTGCTAAAAAAACTGTTTCTCATTATATCTGCTGGATGGAATTCCGAGTTCATGCCCGAACTGCATCATAATAAAATTCATAAAAACGTAAATTCAATTGATTAAACCTTTGTCCTGCAACAAGTAAAATTCCTGTCAAGTGCAGTTGATTGGTTGATTGACTTACAACGTCACGAGATTCAGATCACGCAATGTACTGAGAAACACAGAGCGAAGCAGATGTTTGGATTCTGTTTCAATTACACAAATCAAATTTTCTACTGAAATCTTTGAAGAATAAAAGTGTTGTTTTCTCAAAATAGTCGACCCCAAAAGTGGCCGCCATCAAAAGGAACTGATTTGCTTTCCACAAACACATGAATGCTCATTCAATTCCACCCTCCGTACAAAAAAATGAATAAACTTTCCATTGAGGTTAATTTTAGTTGACTATATTCACTAGTTATGTGGTTAACAGTCTCATATATTTTACAGATAAAATTTGCTGTTTGTCTGTGCTTTGATCTAATTTGTTCTCATGCACTTGTTTTAGGCTGCCACAATGAGCAATTTTGTTTCTCTCTTCAAGTTTCCTTTTTGTAGCCATGCCCACGATATCTCGTCCACTACACAGTGTATCCGTCTAATTCTCAGTATATTTTACTTCCTTTTAGCTCCGTATTATTTCCTACTTTTTGGCTGTTCGTTGTGCTACTTCTGACAATTTACTTCTGATGCCTTCACTGTTTATTTGAACATTCCTTTCAAGATATACTTTGAGTCTCTTGACACAGTCCTGTAGACTGATGAGCTCCGTGTCACCTTCTTTCTCTTCAGTTATAGTTTTCTGTCTCATCCCTGGGGTGTAAGGCTTTATGCATTGTCATAAACTTCCATGTTAACTGCTTCATTGATCGGAGTTCTTCCTTTGTCCATCCATAGAAATGGTTCCAAACATTTTACTACCGGTACAGCCCGTGTATTCATTTCTCTTATGAGGTTCCCGCAATTAATTTGATCTGTAATATTTTCCTGATTCTCCTTAGGTATTTTTCTTTTCATCGTGTCACATTCAAGAACTCCAAAACATTTGTATAGATCTGGTACGGTCAGTGATCCGTTCTTTTTACAGTCTGATTCCTTCTGCCATTGGGAGCTTTCCGTTGTGTATTATCATAGTTTCATTTTTTTTCTAATTCAAAAATATAGTTGATGCCATCATTTGTTGCATACGAATGATTACTCACTATATAAACCATGGACATATAAACCCACAGCATCAAATAAATCTCAATATCTGAAATTTTAGCAGAGTTCGTATTTTTTTTTGCATTTATTTAAATAGTAGTGATCGACGTGAGAGTGAACAGAGGGAATAAGTTCTGACCAGAAGTTATTCAGTCAGAGAAGGATCAATTTATTGTCAAAACATATTGGAACAAGACTTCTACTCTTGCATGCACAGCTCCACATATAGATGACATATAATGATAAAATTGGAACAGAGTTTTCACTTTAGATATATTTTTTCTCTTCATTCTATTACACTGAGGTTCAAAGCAGCAGATAGAGAAATAAGACCCGAGTGATTAAGACAGTTTTGCAGCGGCGTACAAGCGTGCCCGCACTATTTTCTCTGTGTAGATCTATTACACGTATTCCATAGGATTCAATCCTTAAATCCTGGATGCCTTTCAAAATCTAGGCCAAAATAGAATCTAAAACCCCGACAATATATATATATATATATATATATATATATATATATATATATATATATATATATATATATATTAGATGTATTGACCAATATTATCATTGTTTATGAATAGTTTATGCATTTCAACAGCCTCATCACTAGATGTTATTTATTTTGACGATTGGACAGTGAAGAGTAAACCAGTACAGAGTGAACCTACGATTTTTTCAAGTTGGTTTGTGAAATGTGGTTCATTAACAATCAAGCTTGTTTTCTGTCATATTCTCCTGATAAGGTTCCAAAAGTCAAAAAATTGAAAAAAAAGAAGAAATAGTCCAAAACTGAAGCTTAATTACCTCTCATTATTCAAATATATTGAAATCCTTTGGCCAGCTTTGTTTGGTTCTTTCAAAATTCGATTCAATCAACGTAAAATTTTCAAATAATGCACATAATTATTCACATCATTGGCAACGGACTAGTTCCAAATCTCTAAATATAACTTCATTAAATCATTTATGAGACTCAGATGCGAGAAATATATAAGAAAAATCCACTATCAATATAATTAACTGATTTGCCCATATACATACTCATAAGCATACATATCAGGCTCACCTTGATTAGTGTGGTTAATTTGTAAAAGGATTATCTGTATCTTCAAAATCATGCTACATTCAAATCCACACTAATCAAAACCAGTCAATTAGAGCTGTGACTGCGTATATAAAATTCAACTTATGATAAGATTCTCATTCAGAAGTTCACGTCTTTGTATAATGTGACCTTAGCATGGTTCAATAAGGATCAAACTCATTTAAGTTGTAATGTGCCTCATCTTTACTGCGTTGCATTTATCTAATCTTCTTACTCGACTCACTCAAACTTAACCATTGTCTGTTGTTGGTTCAGACTAATTAGACTATACTCATTATTTGCTTTTTTCACTATGCCCAGGTGAAGTACCATCCAGTCTTCTTAGGATAACTGTCAGGAAAAAGAATGTTATCAAATTTTGATCCTACACAGCGAATTCTTTCTATCAAAAAAACGTCACGTTCACTGCATGCATTCGTGTTTTCATGGGATTGTTTCCTTCTGTCCTCGTTGCAAAACGCAGAACCTCCCATATGTATCTGGTAAGCTTTGCAAGACTTCACATTTCTCGTGACACCCTCCAGATACATTGGAAGGTCATGCAGTGTTTCTATTTCCTAAGCTGTATGAATGCTGATTCCAAGATCTAAACCAATTGAACTGATGCTGATCAGTTCGCACTGTCAGAGTTTCCAGTGCAAGCGCATTACCGTCTTCAGTGACATCATACCGAAGTTTAAATTGATACTTTAACTTATTTCATGTCCTTGAATACGCAGTATTTTTTTGGAATAGTCCCCCATGATGTAAAAATCAAAACGGCAATTCAAGTATAACAACCTAACAAGATGGAGTATCAAATATATTTCTGTTAATTGAAATGTAATATAATCTTCAGACACATTGATGAAAAGTTAATAGACCGTAGTCAATTGATCATGGCTTTGGGAACATTTATCTCTGCATCCATAAATACAAGAAAAATCCATCATCTGCTCCATTAACCAATGACAATATAATTCGAGACACTGGCGTTTAATCTCAAAGGATCACTGGCAGCCCATTTAATTGATATAGAAGCGCTCATTGTTATCTTTCTTTCTTGTGACATCGCATTTTTGGGTTTTTGAGGATCGATTGGAAATAGATGATCGCAGTTATATTTTGCCATGTTTACATTTGAATTACGGCGAACAACTGTTATAAAGACATAGGATTACTCTTGGTAATAGTAAAAAAAATATCTATATCAACAAACACTGACAAAAAAGTTACCAAATTGAACCAAAGAAAACAACTACATACTTTAAAAACTTGTATTCATGAGACAACTGAGAAGTAGAAAATCAGCTCAGCATCATATATACATTAGAAATATAACCCCAATTCTTAAAGCGTAAAAGTACTATTTTCCTTTAAACCTAACATATTTCGAAAAAACAAGCTCTTATAGATTTGAAGCACAAAGAATTTTCACCGAAATCTTTTTATTTTTTTCTAGTTTTCCAAAATGTTAGGCAGCGTCTAAAGTTTTCCCACGAAAATAACTCTGCACAGGAGTTCCATTTCGGATTATGTACTTGGCAACAAACAAGTCAATTTTTGCACAACAATCATCGAAAAAAAAATTGGTGTGGGTGTTGTTGTAAAGATAGTAGAAGTAAAAACTGTATCCATCTCCATATCTGAAATTTATCATCTCGAATGATTGTGACTTTGATAATAAGTAAAGCTGATGAAAGAAGATTTTTAGAACCTTAACCTCTATTTTCTGCGCGAATAAACCATCAAATGTCACTTAGATAACACCTAATCAACAACTGACGGTATTGATTGCATGAAAATAGCTTGATGTAATCACATCAGAAGGGACAGAAAAAATTTTCTATCCGTCCAACATTTTTTTTCTCTTTTTCTTTTGACATCCTGTAAGACTGACATCATGAAAAGTTGGAGTATCGGCGTTGTGATGATTGTAAGGGATGATGTGGGAAAAAATGTCTGTCATTTTGTATTAACTTTGCCTCCTGCAGTTTCCCCTACTTGCAGAGTGAAGGAAGGTAATTTTCCCTATTTCTATTCCTTTACCCTAGTCCGATAAATAATTCCGCTTGAATAATTCTTAATCGTCAAGGGACACTATTCATTGGATAAGAATAGCTTGATATCACCAATAAGTGTTATGAACCTGCAGATACAGTCTCAAGCAAAACAGAAATATTTTTGTGAAATCCAAGATCTTTTTTCACCTCATCTCGTTTTGTAATTTTTTTGTGCAAGATTCAACGAATTTGAATGAATCAAACGCATAAAAAATGTAATTGTCAACACTCAAATACCTGTTCTCAAGATGGTACTCATTTTGTTCTGAAGTATGGATAAGAATATTTTTTTACAAACACACACACACACACACACACGCACACACACACACACACACACACACACACACACACACATATATATATATATATATATATATATATATATATATATTACCTGCAACAAACTTAAAATAACTTCTTTTCGGACCGAAGTTCCAAATCCACCGATTGAAAAGAAAGGAAGAGAAAATGGTCGAACAAGAACCTGAGTATCATGAAAAGTTTGGAAATTCAATCCCACATGAACAGTTTCATTGTAACCATTATACAAACGACGATTCAGGCTATGAATTAATTCTATATTTTTTTTCACTTTTATTCGTCAAATAGAACAGTTAATGTGTTTTCTACCCGAGTTATTAGATTATATTGGTATTTTGAAACACAACAACGTGCCCACAGACACACACACACACACAAAAAACAAAAAAAACAAAACACAATATGTGTGTATATGTGTGTGCGTTCCCACATAGGGAGACACCTTTTCGTTATTGATCACAAAATAGATATTCATTTTCAAAACAAATTCAGAGTCACATGTAGTCAATCTGTACAGAATTTATCAAATACAATATAAAGGATAGAAAAAAAACTCCTCCAAAGAAGGTACAATCTTAACTTAGCTGCCAATATTTTCTTCGCACTTCTCCGTGTCTACTTGAGATACAGATTTGGACAGAGCAATGAAGGGAAAGAACATATGTTAAATTAGACTGAATGATTTGACAATCATTAATCAATAGTCCAACTTCGGTCAAACCTGAGATTTAAAATTGCGTGACATTATCGACCTTAATTCGGAACAATTGGAACATGAGGAATTCATCAGCCAACATTCTTGAAATTAAATGAATTACATTTTTGTTATTTCCCTAGATCTGTCCAACTTACTTGCTCAGTTCAAAGAAGCACATCAGAAATGAAAACTACAGTGATGGCCAGTATTCCTCATACTGTGTGCTGCAGCACAAAAAAAACTCTAGCTATCTCTTAAGTGTGCTGCATAAATTAATTTACTCATGAAAATCCAAAACAAATTGAGTCTATATCCAGGATTGGTTTCCACGTCCCAGACTGATCGGCAGACTTAGATTATGTCATTATAATATGTATTTCAGCGGTCTTTTCAATGTTTGTTCTTTTGAACAGATGCAAAATGATAAAGAAACCAGTAGAGATAGAACTCAGTACTTTTTCGGATCGACTGAAGACTGTACTTAAACGTAAGTTTATTTTTGATTCAGTCCATTTTGCTGGTTTCTCCATCTACATATTCAGTAAGTATAATTCATAATAATCTGTTCTACATATTTGGAAGGTTTCTGGGAATTCAAATCCCCAAATATTTTTGTATTTTGGTAACTTCTAATACAAACTTTAGTCCTCTTTCAAAATATATTCTACCAGCCATGATCAGGACACTTCACTTTTTTGCTCCCTTTTTACCGTCTTATTCATGTTTTGCCTTCCTGATAATAGTATTGAGAGCAAAAGTGAAATGATTGATTCGCTGAATCAAGCTTCCAAACGGCCATTACAAGTATCTATTCAGCTGAACGTTCATTTCCATCCAAAAGAAGAAAAAAAAAAGACTCTTAATACTTGCATTTTAAAATCTGCGTCTAGAATCAATCACTAAAGTCATAGCAAACCAATGTTTGCCACAAGGCAATAATAATAAGACAATTTTGTTGTTGAATTGAACAAAGTCATCTTGAGAAGATGCACTTTCAACTCAGTTGACCTATGTTAGAGACGATTATAAGGTTACAAAGTCGAATGCAAAACGATAATTCAACACATGTCTGTCAGAATACGATGCATTGTAATAGTATAAATCGTGTGTTATAGTTCCCTGGGTAATTTCGATGGAGTTGTATCCATTCAATTTTTTTTTCATGATTGATAAATGCAATTATGATTATACGACTATTTGAAAGAGTAATTTTTTTGTTGCTTTTCTCTTTTTTTAATCTACGCATCCACCTTTGGCAAAAATCATCAACATGAACTCTTTAGCTACATAAGTCAACCATCAATTGTGGAGAAAATATTAATTCATGGGGGGGGGCATCAAATATTCACTCTTTTACGATTGGGTTGATTTTGCAGGATGATTGAATTTAAATCGACGTTAAATTCCATTTTCATGATTGCATAAGAACTGCAATATTGAAAAGAGCAGCTAGTGATAAAGGTAGGTCGATGATTGAGTTGTTTGGTTCAGCATCCGGTGTTTTTTTCTTTTTTTTTTCTTTTGATGGCTTGCTTTGCCTCCACATACCCGGAACTTCAGTCTCCAAGAAACTTCACTTGATTAGTCACCGCAGTTAGTTAAAAGGAGCAAAATCATTTGTGTTCAATTAGATATACTGCATTTTCGCCTTCATTCTATTTTTCATTCTATCCGAAGAGCTTCATGATTTTCAAGATTTGAAATTCGAATACTGTATCTCTTATAAATGACTTCATTATAATCTTACCTCAACATCGAGTCATTAAAATATATAATTGTATCTTTGGAAGTTTACATTGTGTAGGGACACCTCAAAACAGAAATGAAATAATTCCATCTCTAAGACCTTGGACCATCATCAGTCTAATGATGCTCTGGCTCTATATGGCTTAACTTTGGTTGTCTCATGATAAGCAGTGTGTCTAGGGTAATTCAACAATATGCAATCATATAGGTTCACAAATGAAAAAATGAAAAACACAATCGAATACATGGTCGAACAAGTTTTTGTTTTCCATGATTTAAAATTCTGTTGGTGTCCATTACATGTAAAAGCAGAGAGAATGAGGGAAGCAGTGCTTATCTTCATTATGAAAAAAAAAACTATGGTGGCTCTGTGTTATAAATATGGATCTTGATAAATTAGTACGTCAAATACTGATTTGGAATATATATATATTTATATATATATATATATATATATATATATATATATATATATATATATATATATATATATATTCGGGGCAGTTTTTAAAAAATCATGATGTTTAAGTTGATTGCAACCATTTTACATACTTCTATCTAAATCATATTAAATACTTAATCAAGCTGTCAGTATTAAGAACTGTGAGTCCTGTTTTGAATGGGACACCTAGCTTTGTCAGTGTCAGACTCCTATATGAACAGATATTAATTCATTGTTTGAGGTATGTAATCCCAGAGAAATTTAAAATAGAACTGCTATTTCCAGTGACATTTCATATCCGATAAGTATTTTTCATTATAAAATGAACTTCTATTTTCAGGTGTTCTCAAGTCTGAACTCGACATTACTGTGCATAAATTTATATTCTGAAAATGAGAGGAGCGACGGTCATGGAATATGGTTACAGTCTGATTTGTAATCTACCATCAACAAATTCAAACATTGATATTTTTGTCCCTGAGTTTATTCGATCCGTTTGCTTATATCGAGTGGACTCAACCGGTTGAGAGAATCAATTCATAAATCAATTCAGGAACATTATATAGGAATGGATGCCCTGATGGAATATCCAAGATAATGTTCAAGAAATCGTATTGAGAATTTTAACAGTTTTCACTGGAAATAATTGCTTAGAATCTACTTTAACTATGAAATGATATTAAGATATTGTAATCTGATGCAGAAATTTTATATACATCCTAGCCTTATTTACTAGATATTCTTGTTTCAGTTCAAGAATTATCTAATTAGGAAACCACATTTCATGTGTACGAACGTAATAGAATGTGGGGAATGCGTATGATTTGAATGATAAGAGGACAAAGTTCTCACGATTTATCAATAGTATTTGCTTATTCCATTGGTGAATGAAAAAGGTTCCGTAGCAGTTTTTTTTTTTACAACGGTTCAGTGATTATCAACGTTAATTGCACGATAGCTGACTATGGAATATATTTGACTAGCATGGCAGTCCCAATCTACATTCAATTAACTTATAAGTACATGATTTACCGTCCAGTCAACAATCTGTAAACGTGGGAGATGTTTGCAGGACACAAATTGGGATAAGAAAAAGGACAAATAACAGATAACAAAGGAAAAAAAGGATTTACTTTATTTCAAATAACTATTCAGGAGACAATGTTCAACCAGTTATAGTTTGGAATATACATAGGGACGTGTTTGCTTATGGCTCATAATTTAATTGCAAACAACAGGAACAAAAGGGGGATGGCATCGACAGTTCGTCTGGAAATACATAATTATTGAGAAAAATATCAGAAAACAATTAAAAGATAGAAAATGATTGTACGATGACACGAAGACGGATTTCAGAATTCGGGACAAATTAATATGATTGAATAATATTGGAGTACTCGTTGCATTGTAACAATGTTGATGAAGATGGGAATAAAATATGCTGCAAATTGTGTGGAGCGATTATTCACTGAATTAGATCATATCATTCGCTTACAGATTCTTGTAAGAGATCCAGTTATCCTTTCTGTTCTCCCCAAAACTAAAAAAATCAGCTGTTTCTCGATAAGAAATATTTTTTAGTATCCCATCATTTATCTTTTTGCATCATTTATTCTGCTTCTCTCTCACTCTGCCGAGATTCTTTGCAGAGTGATGCCATATTATCTTCAATCTTCACACCATTTACACTTACTACTTTCTTTCTTGTAACGTGACTGACTGACTGACAAATTAACGGACACAAGCCTCATTGTAGTGTAGATGAAAAAGTCGAACTTTATTGATCAGCTCATGATATTTTGCAGTGTTTTGGATGTTTTTCCTTACATTTTACCTCGGTTTCCAGTAAGTAGTTATCATATAGTGTTAACAATACTGTTTCGTACGATGAACAAAGCATGCAATTAAATTATATCTACACGATGCCAACCCATGAAAACTGGGAAAGCAACCTATTGAATGGTAGGTTGTAGATTGATCATCAAATATTTGTAGATATATTTCTGTATCGGACATCTATCAAAATCTGATTTGTCTGAATTTTGTACATGAATCATTGCCATCAATGCTTTTGTAAATGTTCTATTGTAATGCTAGAGTAAGTTTTACATAAGCCAGCTGTTGAGTGAGCAGAACAAATCAGAATGAAAAAGTGCCAGATATAATTTTTTGATTATTTTTGTATCCATACAGCTAGATTAACTGATGCAGAATATTAAAAAAACGGCTCGAAAGATACGAATGAAAAGGGAACGGTATAAACTAAAAATATAAGGGAATAAGCCCGCTAAATAAATGGGACAGAAAAATATACATGCAAATATCTATATACAGCAGCTAAATTAGACAAAAATATTGCATTGAATTGAAATGATTACTCCAACCAAACTGAGAAAAACAAGCTAAATAAGTTCATGAACATGGAGGTCCTTTGGTAAGTGTAAATTGTTGCAAATGAAATTAGTTATGACTTGTCCCCTTAAAACATCAAATGTTTTTGTTAATCCACATCAAAGGTCTGTAGTATTGGAGCATAACCCATTAATACATCAAAGATTGACGCTAGGAAACACACACACACACACACACACACACACACACACACACACACACACACACACACACACACACACACATATATATATATATATATATGGATATAGTTTGAAAAACAAAATACAGATTTTCCCCCCAAAAAAAATTTCTATGGCTAGATATGAGTTAATGACCTGAAACCTAACCATCATGTGATATGATAGTATTTTACGTTGAAAGAAACTATTTAGGAAAACAAAATACGTCTGTCAATTGAAAACAAAAAAGAATGCCACGTTGCTTTCTCGTATTTCGAGGAATTCAGAAGCGTATATTTCAACCAGAAAACATATCGCTCTCAATCTAATAAATAAAGTGCACGTCCTTTCATCACAAAGCCAAAGAGATACATTTCATAGAAAGACATATTTGTTTCAGTCCGATATGTAGGTAATTTTGTTTACACACAAGTAATTTAGAGCTGATCTATCGATGGTTGAGAGGGTAACAGTTCAGAGAAATGAACTCAGCGAGCCGTGTTCAAACTGTGGATAAGGCAGACTATGTTCATCTAATAATATTAGGTAAGGCATAAATGTATGCCCATCTTCATCCATGGTGAAATGTCAGAGAGATGGGTCGAGATTTTTTTTGGTACTTGTCAATAAAAAAAGACAAATGTGCGAGTATATTGATATATTTAACGTAGACAGTGAATTCAAAAGATCTACCCAGGGTAGAGGCATCATTCATAATCGATTTGGGTGTCTCAAACTATGGCTAATTAGTTCATCGCTAGTGATCTCAGGAATAATTGTCTGAATGGCATATCTTGTTATTTTTACGTCCGCAGAGTTCTTCCTTCAACGAACGACAATCTAGTACTGTTCTCCCTCAAGGTAGTAATGGGTTCAAAAGTTCCTTACACTGGAACAATACACAATACCTTTCCTTGGCAATTCCTATTAATCATATCATGAGGACACCAGTTGATGCACCACACTAAATAACACAACCACATAATTATATGAACCCTTTAACCCAACATCGTAATGTCCAACTTGCTGAATACATCAGGAAGCGTATGATGAAAATCTGCAGTAACAAAACTCAAATCATATTCAAAGCACCAATTGAAGCAGTTTCGAAACGGAAGTCGTTTCAGGTGATGGAAACTGTAAAAATAATGATTGCACTTGAGCCGCTAATAAGATATTCCACCTTCCACGAGGAACATCCAGGATTGAAGCAAGGGGAAAAAATCTATGCATTTTTAATTCGTTATATATGGGCAAACATCGTAGACAGGTGTATATTATCCATGGTAATTAAGTTTAGCAGACCCACATTGTCTCAGAAGATCAATGAGTGCTATTATTCAAAATATGGACAACAGCGCGCATGCATGAAAAATCAGCATCAGAACATGATGAAAACAAAAAAAAAGCTTCTTGAAGAATAGGTATATTGCACGATATTGATCTTGCGATTGAGAATAAGCTTGTTTTGGAATTAGACTTCAGAATATTTGGTTTCTGGAGCAAGTAGGTAATCAGGTTTAACTTGAGCCCCAACACACTAATACCTACGGTTGGTAGTCGGATGAGTCCATTGTATCCTGAGGGTGATTATTGTAAAATGACTTTTTTTGCAGGTATGAATGAAATGTCGCCAGTCGATATTGAAATAAAATTACGGGAAAATTATGAATGAAAGAAAATGAGGAAAATATATCTAAACCTGTTCAGCTCTTTAAGCTAGTATAGCAAGTCACGCCAGATGAAATAGCAAAGGAAGACTGCATTTATTTGAAGTAGCAAGGAATACAGGGGTAAAATATAAATGACACCTTTATTGTCAAAAAAAAATCCCTTCCCCAAAAAAAAAACTGTTCTAAATAAGGTTCTGAAATAGATTGGATCTTTGCCTCAAGAGACCAATGCAGGACTGAAACACGGACGTATTTGTGTAGTGAATCCTCTACTTCATCATATTTTATATATATATATATATATATATATATATATATATATATATATATATATATATATATATATATATATATATATATAAAAGCAATAGAATGTATAAACATGTATAAATACTTATGTACCCTCGAATTTATGAGTATATATATATATATATATATATATATATATATATATATATATATATATATATATATATATATATATATATATATATATATATATATATATATAGTATTAGTTTCTTTGTTTGTGTGTGTATGTGCCTGTGTGTGAGTGTGTCTTTCTAATAGTGTGTAGGAGGACGATGCAAAAAAATCTGTTTTCAAAAACGGATTAAAAATTATGTGTTTCATCTGAAGAAGCAAACAAGATAAGGTACTATATTCCCGGGATTTTTCATCCAACAGTCATTTTTTAGGCTACATTGCAAATCTGAAGAACCGGTAAGAAAAAAAAAGGGAGACCTATCCATGTTATGATGATGTATTCTTTCAATTATGATGAAAAGCTACAGACATGCATTTAAAGTTAGTCTTGGCAATGATTATTAGTGCAACGAGTCCCAAATGATGTCTTGGCTTCCCAAAATGTGATTAACGAAGCGTCAAGTCAGTTACATACTCGAAAAAAGTTCAAAACAAAAAAGTCACCTGGTTTGAGGTTTTTATATAAAGGAATGGTTATATATTTAATTTTGCTGAATCCCCTGATAAAAGTTTAAAAGGCCTTATATATCCTCCCTGGCGCAACTTTGTTGCGCCAGACAGCAGGAGGGACTTCACAAAAGGATATCGTCCCATATTTGACGCTTAGCTTACCCATGGTAGATATACATTTTTAAAATACTGTGTTCATAATTTAACCACTGGAGTACATATTGAAAATGGTACAGGGGAAACTTTGATGAAAGCGTTTGTAATGGTGTGGATAAACCTGATACATTGCCCAGGATTTGGCATCATAAACGAAGGTAGCAAGCTTGGTTAAGTTCAACTCTTTTGTTTTCCTTGAGTTAATTATTATTCTTATATGTTTGTACAGTCTGCCATAAGCTCTTTAATTCTCTTTGAATAATTTGGAGTTATCAAATATGATACAATCTAAGTAGGAGAGATCCTGGAATATAACTCAATTCTTTCAGGCTTATAGAATAATAATCATATGGATATCGCTACGATGTGAATGCTTAGCCATTCTCACTGCATAATTTCAGTCTGCAAAAGATGATTTCAAGATTGATACTAAATCATCAATTTTTTTCAAGGCAATAACTTGCAGACTTTATTCAAAACATGTGTTATCAATTTTGACAATTCCCGTCATTCATAATTTCCTTATTCACTAGACGTTGTCAAAAAGAAAAAATATTATCTGAAAGTAGACAGTCAATCATTTGATATATAACTGACATTAATCAGACTGAAAGGACACTACAAAACAGATGTGTTCCTCTTGGAGGAGATAATTATATATTTCTCACCTGTTTCAGTAGTCAGTGTTTGAACCAAGTCAAATATCCCGATGTTCGATGATTAGTCAGACGAACCCTAGCTTGGAAGCCTACGTAAGACAATTTTTTACACCCATTTCCATATGACCTTGTGCCTTACTAATTTAAGCTTAAATATCTATAAACCATCACCATCATTGTTGTGGATATAATCCAGTATTTTTGTCGGCTTGCATCATAATAGGTTGAATTTAGATATCAAAAAACTCGTGTCTGTTGTGACAGAGGTGGATGCTTATTTTCTACTGATATCAGGAGACAGTATTTAAACCAAAGAGAGACGTGCTTTTGTATGTTTATCTTAAAGGTAAATAAGTCTTTTCGTATGTGATTCTATCATAACATGTTTTTTTCCGGATTTTCATGAAGCTTTTTGTCACACTAAGCCAATTGTAATGTCAAAAAGATCAAGAAACACCTCTCAGATCTATTCGTTTATAGAAATAACTCCATTAAAAAAAAAAAAAAAATTGAAGAGCAGATTAACATTTTTAATATGGTGATAAGTTTTAGTGAATGTGTAAACACGAAGGAAATATGATCAATTATCAAAGATATTATATTTATTGATCTATCTATCTATCTATCTATTTATCTATCTATATATATATATATATATATATGTATATTTATATATATCTCTATATATATATCTCTATATCTATCTATATCTATATCTATATCTATATCTATATATATATATATGTATATGTATATATATATATATATATATATATACATATACATATATATATATATATATATATATATATATATATATATATATATATATATATATATGTATATATATATATATATATATATATATATATATATATATATATATATATATATATTCGGAAGCTCAGTGTTTATATTAAGCCACCACGGAATGAATACTTGCAAACACACACAGAAATGTGTATATTCATAAATTTTTACATATAAACACATAAAAACACCTATATATATATATGATGTGTGTGCGTGTGTAATTGTGATCAAAAATATGCACCAGTTTTCCAAAAGAAAGATCATTTCTATATTTAAAATCGGTGCTATGAACTCAACACGAGCTTGAATATTGAAAACCATACTGCCTGAATTAAGACTGTCGAAGGATATGAAACAATATCTATTGACTTCATTCTATCTTTCTCAATAGCTCAATGTTTGTGACTATGACTTTTTGCATGGAATGTGATCATCCGAGTAATCAATGTTTCACAGTTAGATATCCGATTATATAAATCATAGTGATTGCTCGATTCATTGATCACTTCTTTCGAGAACCAGTGACAACAAAACTAATGAAAATTTATATGAAAGCTTTTTGTATTCAAAATGCAAGTGGGTATTTGTACTTTATTTAGAATTGGAACTTTGCTACAGTAGTCAAAATCCTGTGTATATCAGAAACGTTGAATTATACATATAAACATCATGATTTGTTTGGGGTAATATGCAAGTAATTATCATAAATAAAAAGAAATCCCCCAACTTAAGCACCTTAAGAAATATGTATAAAGTTTTCTCAGAAGGACTGCATATGTAATCATCAGGAGGATGAACCTCCCCCCCAAAAAAAAATTCAAAGAAAGAAATACTAGAAATGACTTTGTATGGGTTAAAACGGTATTAAAACATGTAACTAAATCATATTTTAGTCTACAATTGAATGTAATCTCGAAAAAAAAACTAGCTTAGGCTGTTATCATTCGAACAGAATCTGATTTAAAAATCTATGATTCCATACATGTGTGACAGAATAGGATCATATCTTTAGATTTTGAACACTTGTAACTCGTAATGCCAAGTTAAACAAATTTAATCGAATATTTCAATCGTATTCAAATAATATTTGTGATCTTTTCAAAAATCCTGCAACATCTTTGGCACATCGATACTTGGTTTGTTTTTGCCACCAAATATTCATGTTTAACCACAACAGGAGCCAATGTGTAAATAAGGTAAGTTTGATTATTTTGAAACTTCAAATCAAGAAGTAAAAACATTGTCAATTTTCACATGAAAATTCTATATGAATGTGCGTTAAAAAAAATTAAATTATATTACTAACAGTCTCTAACGATGAACTCCGTTGCATATTCAGCAAAATATGCCGTTGGATGCATGTTTGGGTTGTTGATATTATATATTCACCTTCAAAGATAATTATCTTGCCACAAAATGAGATGGAAACGAAGACCTATGAAAAAAAGCTTGATTCTGATAACTCAACTCGAAACTGAAATCTTGTTCCTTTATTAGCTGTTTGTTATGATTTTTTTCTTTCCAGTAAAATGATAAATGATAATAATATCTCCCAATCAAAGTAACATGTCTGATAACAGTTTAAATGATAATAACATCTTCCAAAGCCAATGGTTGATACATCGATGGACTTTTGTAAGAATTTACGAATCATTCAGAGATGTCGTGTGGATAGACAGCAAGACAGACACCAGTGAATACACATATCGAAATCCCATATGTTCATTGGCAAAGTGAAAATAAACACATGATTGAAATAGATAGTGCTTCTGTGTGATGATTGGCTGATAGATAAAAAAAAAGATATCTTACATTTTTTAATATTTCTTTTGCGTAAAATTCAGCTTTTGAACATTTACATACAGATAAATGTTGTGAAAAAAGAAAGTATTGTTTTCTTCTATACGGAAAAAATATTCCATTGGAATTTTTTTTATCTTTATGTTTTTCAACTTTCTATCATCGTTTACATCAAATAATAAATATTCAAAGTGTTCATCATTTAAGGTAAAAGTTCCAGACAAATTAAAGATAAAAAAAAGATGGGAACAGAATGGAATTCAAATTATTGACGTATAAAAGTTGTTTCTCACTTAAACAACTGAATTTTATCGACTGGCAACTGAAGAAAATATATCAATACATCTTACACTTTTTTTTTTCAAATTTTGTATCACCAAAAGAAATAAGCGTTTTGCTATAGAAACTGTATTCTTTGATCGATTGCATCATCCTTTCAGAGGAAATTATCTCCTGTGACCAGACTGAATGTGGATCTGAAGCATTTAAAAATAAATGTAGGAAATGGAATTGTTTTGAGCCAAGCAGTTAATTTTGGACACCAAGTAGAACTCGAACTTTCTACCAGGTGCTAATGCCGTAAAAGAGTAGATTGTTAGCCATTAGCTTACTGCTTTAGCTTGATGGTTTTTGTTCACTTTATAAGGCCAGCTTAGTCCAACAAAAGATCCAAAGTAACTCGACACAGCAGTTATTGACTGCTATACTAGCGCTGATATTGCTTTCCTTTTAAAATTCAATGAATAATGATAACCAATGTTTATGGCAATATTTTACTATAAATTGCATTCACTCCGATTGGTTCATAACCATGATGACTTTTCACACCTTTCAGGGATTGATCAAATTTATATATTTGCTGTATCAAGTTCCCGCTCAGAAATAATTGATATTGGATGTTTTCAATAAATTTAAAGGTAGATGATTTCACTTAAGACTCTGGTATTATGCAAAATGCATATCAATTCAATAACAGTCATGAAATTTTGACCGTGTTTAGCCAATAGATAACCCAGCAGCAAAACACATCAACTTAAAACTTATCTCAGCGTCTTTTAGCAGACAGCACAGACTAGCCTCAGCATCTCTGATTATCGCTTTCTGGAGTTAATTCTTAGTTTACTTGTTGAGAGGGGAGCTGATAAAAAAGCTTCTGGAACCATTAGTTTATTTGCAAATACACGTTTGACCCACCAATCGAGAGAAGAGTGTTTTTGTTTCCAAAATTATAAATTTCATTTGAAATATTCAATGTGTTCCCGAGTGGAAAAAAGTTGTGTCCAAATGTAATAATTTTGGGGATACCGGGGATTGGAGCGTATGACTGTGAGGAACTCTTGTTTTATTTTATCACTGACTTGTGATGGGTGTACATACCCCCCGGGGGGGGGTCTACATTCATTAACAGATTGGAGATCGAACTTATTCTACTTGTGAGCCTATTAATCGTCAGGTGATTATAGATTATGATTATACATACTCGCGTATCAACTTGTCTCGACCATCCATTAAGAACTTATGATCTATTTCTGATCCATGTTGTTTACCCATTGTCGATGATTGACGGCCTGGATTATGTTGCAATCGGGAAAGAAACAATTTCATAGAAAGAAAGTATAAGTCACAAATACAGTTCAGTAAAAACATAGAGTACGTGCGTTAAATGGAGATAGCAATATTCAACTTATATTAGGTATAAATAAACTAAGGCTTTCATGATAATATCCTCTGCGATAGAAAAACATGTGCATTGTAGAGTCCTTTAGTAAATTGAATTGTTCTTACTGTGTTTTGTTTCGCCTTTTCTAAGAACAATTGACGGGTGCGCGAAGCATTAAAGGCCTGTAGTGAATTGGGTTTTATGTCCTTGGTTTTTTCATCATTAGAGAGCAAACTATTTGAAACTGTAATCTTTTACGTGGAAACGATGTCATTCCTTCCTGGTGTTAAAATGATTATGTACTCAGACACTTTCATTTCGATCATATGGTATGCTAAGATGCGCTCATATTACTCTTGTCACCAGCAAAACAAGACATTGGTGAAATTTTTCAATTTTTTTGTTTACGTCTTCTATCAAAGCTAAAAGGTGTTTGTGTATTTTCGATCATATAGAGTTTTAATAAATTTTTGTGGAAGATATTGGGATAATGGTGTGATGACAGAAATGGAAAGACATTCATTCTTCCATTTTTTCCTGGAAACTTTCGGCACAGATCTTTCTTATTGGAATCGATTTTCAATGTTTCAATAACCCACTCTAAACATCATGGAAAACTTTTTCCATTTGATAATCATTGAAACAATCTTTTCACAAGAAATCAAAATAATCCATGTTTGAATCGTAATGCCACTCAATCAAGTTTAAACCAGGAAGAATAGAAAAAACATACTAATGTCATACACAAAATAAAAATTCGAAGTATAGTCGATCTTTTATAGATAAAATTCTAAGGATGCAACTTGATTTTAATTTCTGCAATACGAGATTGGTAAGTGTGCAAGTGTCGACTCAATATGTTGGATTGTGGTATACAATAATTAGAATACCTTTGGCTTACGTTAAAATTCAATCAAATCATCTGATCCTGATATACCAGTCTCCAATTAGACTTTATTAAATTCCACGAAGAACATTAGGGGATATATTTTGGTCGAACGGACAGATGTGAATAGAAACGTATAACTTTTCTCAGCTTCGTTGTCGGAGCAGTTAGTTCCGTTCAAAACAGATGGAAAAGTTTTGCAACTTTTCTTGATCGGAGAACATATGTTTTTTTTTTCTTTCTTTTTTGTCTAGAAAATAAAGAAATCTAGAATATTGCAAACTTGAAATTCCTAATAGAATGAAAACAACTGCCAACACTGAAAAGTAACTAAAAATCGAATGGCAACAAGGTAGAGAAATCAAGTGAAAGCAATTTTTGGCAGAAGTGAAAAAGGTTTTATCCACTCAATCCAAGCAAAGGTATGATATAGGTTAGTACGGCTGAGTGGTCAGTAAAGATTGACCATCATGAGATGAACGTTGAGAGAACATCCAAAGTAGGTCATGGATAAGAAAATGCCTGATCAAAAAAGTTGCCATACGCAAATAAGTCGTCTACATGAATAAACACCTACAATTACATCTGTTGATGGTAATCGTTTCAAACTTCTTTTTTTTTTCAGTCAAAATCGTCTCCAAGATGTGAGAATGACAAATACGTACTATACTCAATTTTGATATCAAAAATTAATATCGTACATATTTGAAAGCAATACAGATTTCAATGAATGTGGCAAAAACTGAAACTTGTTCATTTAAGTTGATAAACACGAGATGAGTAATTTTAGCGTCCTGGAAGAAAACAAAAGGGATGTTATATTCTGGCCTTTCTTCAAGGAGTATTACGTCATTTTGTTTTATACCAACTGTCTTGAACCTAACCTTTTTTTTATCAGCAGCAAAGTTTGAAGACATAGGAAGCCAATCTTAAACCTTTTTTGGTAATAGACATAAATGATGGTGATGTTTTACAAGATGTGACATTTTGT
Source organism: Thysanoteuthis rhombus (assembly GCA_963457665.1). Taxonomy (NCBI): domain Eukaryota; kingdom Metazoa; phylum Mollusca; class Cephalopoda; order Oegopsida; family Thysanoteuthidae; genus Thysanoteuthis; species Thysanoteuthis major. Next base: position 10,951,446 of record OY735218.1, read on the forward strand.
AATGCAAGGTCATTTTGAATATTAAATCGAAGAGTACTCAAGTTCACTGAACTGTGCCTCACTGCTGATTAATAACCATGCAAATGGGTAACTGTTCTTGTATACACATTATTTATCCTGTATGGAGTTGTCACGTTATACTGGAGCCATGCAGTATTTTTGTAGTATTAAAGATGGATTGATGTGGTTCAGGCTTTGTATGTACATAGAGAAAAGAAACATGTCCTCTTTTCTCTCTCGAATTATATTTTTGCAGCTATGTACATAGAAAGTAATAAATAGATTTTACGAAGGGTGACCTTTAATTTCAGCTTTTTTTCAAATTTGCAAAATACATCATAATGTATATTTCCATTCCCTTTCGGCTATTTATCCAACAATGTGGATAAATATTGCTTGTATTCCATAATAAAACACATTATTACAAATTATGTTTTCTTGCTCGATACAATAAAGCAAAGGACAATAGAGTCAAAATACACTAGTGTATCATTTAAGTGTTTTACAATTATGAACAATGAGTTGAAACCCCCCCTCTATGTTAATGAAAGTAACACAATGCAACGGTATTTTTGAACTGCCGTAAATTTTATCAATGCAAAATTTAGATTGCATATTTTGCTCTTAACCTTCTGCCCTGATTCAAAAATTTTCTATTGTGATAATCAAACCTTCGAAGACACATTGATAATGTACTTGATTTCTCTTACTGAATGTTGTATTTTTCATCTGCGTTCAAAATAGTCTCTCTTTTGATAATTTGATAAATGTTATTAGTGGAGGGGAAATTCCTTTCGATTGACTGGGCCTTAAGCAAAAGAATCATACAACATGATACTCAATGAAATTTTTAGGCAAATTTCTCTCACTTCATTTTACAACTAGCATTCAGTTCGTAACAAGAAATACAATTTGATTACTGCATGGTGAAAATATAAAGTGAAAGTCTGTATGAAATGAAATGAAAATAGAAACAACTCATTTCATTTATTGAACTGTCAACGCTCTTCGATTATTCAAAAACATACCTTGATGGAAATATGATTATCATTTGAGAAATCACATCTGTTTGTTTCGTGATGAGTCAGAGAAGACTATATTTTAATGACCCTCCCCCCCCGCTACTACTAAGACATCAAATGTATCTTAGTTCTAGTAATGAGAAAGTAAACACACAGTTAAAAATAGTCTCTACCATATTTTCAATGTTTGTTTTAGAGAGACGGGAAGAAAACTGACGAACATTCAAACAAAACATTGACAATGACAATATTGGAGTCAAACAATAGAATAAGAGCGTGCTGGAAAACAATGGATAGAGAAATCAAATAGAATATTCAGACTTGGTTTTGATTTTCTGTTATGAAAGGATCGGATTGCCGACATCATGTGTCAGATAGCAACAGTGATCCTGGTTGGATCCATAATAGGGAGAAGTGTGATTCAGGATGCCGGTTTTTATGGTACACTGATTATCTTAATCCATCAAGAATCTAAAAAAAAGTGTTGTTGTTGTTGTTGTTGTTAGCTGATTGAGTGCAGCCTAAAATGGAGAGTTTAAAGAATTGTTTTTTCAATGATTGATAAGTGAATAAATCCATCTCAGTTCATCTCTTATACACTTTTACAACGATAGTTTCCCAATCAAAAATCGATTTTGGCCTTCCTATAAATATTATGTACATTCTTAATCATCTCTTTGTAATGAAATATATGGGAAAAAAAGCAAATTATAATTTTTTTCACCTTTATTTGATGGCTCAATTATTTTTCAATTTCAAAAGTGAAGAGCAGTGAAAATAATTTGTATGTTACAGTATTATGGTTGATTTTCGGTAAGGATGCATTCATACATTCGATCATTAAACATCTTAAGCATCGATTGAACTTTATCTCAACTTTTAGAAATGTGCATGCATACATACATACATATATATACATGTATATATATACATATATACATATATATATGTGTGTGTGCATGTATATATATATATATATATATATATATATATATACATATATATATGTATATGTGTACGTGTATGTATATATATATATGTGTGTGTGTGCGTGTGTGTGTGCGTGTATGTATGTATGTATGTATGTATGTATGTATATATGTATCCCTGCATTCCTAAAACAAACACTTACCAGGTTTATTTAATTGGTTATGTGTCTTATCTTCCTTCAAACACCTCATTCACATATACTTAAGAGGTGTTTCCTGATCACACAAAAATTTTGTAAAGCTGCAGTGCAACTAGTTATCAGCTGTTTTGCCGATGAATCAATATATTACAACATAAACTCATTAATCATTGCTTTACCCCTGGCATCAACGTTTTATTCCCTTATCCTGTGAAGATTACTTCATGGCTGTGTACAGTATTTTTTACTGACTTCGCTGGTTCCTCTTCCAAGCAAATAAAAACGAAAGTATTGATTTCCAAAACAATATATCATTCCTGATAGAACGGCGCAACACAATCAACAATTTGTTTTGCAATGTGCTATTCTTTCCACTTTTTCTCTTTTATTCTGTCCCTTTGTACATCCAATTTCTGTCCAAAATGTATGCATTGTCCCCCATAATTTTCCCATCGTGTTAATCCATTGATTCAATTCTCTCTATATCAAAGAACATTTTCCCTGCAAGCTTCCAAGTTGTAACTGAATACCCTGAATCTTCCTTTGAAACATAAATCCAACTAATTATTGCTGTTTTCCTTTTCCATCAAATACGTATATATCATTTTTATACCCTGATATGGTTTATTGCGCTATTTGTTCTCAGGGCGATTTTCAGTATACTTCACTTTCGCTTTCTTATGCTTTCAGAAACTTTATTTTGATTTTGTCACCTGGTGTTCCTCAATGATCAAGTGTCTAGGTCTTAATCAGGCTCGATATTTCCAACCAGTTAAATCGAAAGAACTCGTTTATCTAACATAATTTCATAGCATCAATCCTAGTACTTACGTTCAATGATTTGAACAATTTTTAAAAGTATTTTTTATAACCCTGTGGTGAATTCAAACATTGCTACACCAAATGGAAGCAAGTAGTCTTCAACTATGCAACCATGATTGTTATGACTTTATCAAGTAATGTATGGTTCATTCATGCTCATTTAGTATTACTGAAGTGAGTATAATGCATTCAAGGTGCAATACATGGAAAAGTTATGTTACCTTTTTGAGTGAGATATTTTTTGAAACTTGATCAATCATTGTTATTTTAACTCAAGGAAAACGTCATCAAATGACATATTTACGTAATATTATAGATTTTTCTTCAACACAAAGTTCTCCAAAGACAGGCAGAACGCATATAATTTGGTTAAAAAAAGATGGATATTTTTTATCATTTCGTGTGTGTGTGTGTGTGTGTGTGTGTGTGTATATATATATATATATATATATATATATATATATATATATATATATATATGTGTGTGTGTGTGTGTGTGTGTGTGTGTGTGTGTTGGAGTGAGAAGTATTCGTTACTCAAACATACTCTTTTTTTCAAGTGTTCATGTTTTTACTGCTCATCCTTCTTCAATTATATTTTTGGGTCTAAAGTAAATCAAAGTTTAATGTTGGATATATCTGCCACTTTATGAAATAAATTCATTATACCTTGCATATTGTGTTATAGTAGGCTGTATTATTGAATTGTGTTACGTCAAGATTTAGCTGATAGTTTGATGATTATTTCAAATGTACGAAAACATGGGCTTAGATTAAAATAACAGGGGACGACATTTTAGTTGACAAAAAAAGTCTGGTTTGCTGATAATGGGTCCTTTGGATTTTTCTTTATCCATCAGTTTTGAGTTATTTCCTAGTTTTTGAGGACATTATTGCAGTGTAACATTGTTACAGCGACCAAAAGTAATTTCAACCATCTTTTGACTCATAAGAATCGGTTATGATGGAGTCAACTGTAGCTTTTGTTACACTGGGTGAATCAGTTCATGAGACTAGCTTTTTAATTGTATTTTATTATTTGTAATAGTTCTTTGCTTCACTATATCGTGTGTTGATAAGACAATTGCACAATGACATTTTGTGTGAAACACAAATTGTCAATGAACACTTTTCTTTGCAAGCCTTATCAGATTGGATAGATTGTATGAGTTTTAGTAAATTGAGCTCTCATCCCAGCAAAAACATATCGGTAGATTCTTGGTAATGGTGAAAGCTGTCAGAGTGAAAATCCGTCGAAACACAAACCTCTCAGTTCCGATCCTTCTAGTCCATCAAGTACTTTACTGATTAATGCTCATTGAATATCAAGTAAAGCATCTTTTTTTCTATCAGCACAAAAAAGCCGATCTAACTCAATCAGTCAATGATTGCAAATTTCAGATTTTTTTTTTTAAACGAAGCAAATTTTAAATCCTTATCTTTCTTTCAAACATTTAGCACATTCCAAATGAATTTTAAAATGACATAAAGAATATCATGTAATTTGCAGAAAAAGGAATATTCAACAAAATTAAGATTAAATGATCTCAATCAACATTTTTCGTACTAACTCTTTAATGATATATTGGTAAAAGAAATACAGATATCTCGATTGGTGAATGAAATAATCAAATGAAGTAAATCAATGAAAAAGCATTGAAATGTATAGAATATTGTTTTATTGGAAACGTTTTTCATTTTTTCCCATTCCCAGGATGGTTATCGAGGCAAAACAAATTGTTGTTATCGGATGATTTCATTGAAATTGGGCGTTGCTGATAAGATGCAACTTGTATACATTCAATCATTTGACTCGATGCCCCGACTTCAAACTCCACCCAATATTGAGTGTATTCACTTTTTCCTAGTGCTATCGAGCAGACACGACTCCATCTTTCCCTGTAGTTATCAGAAGATTGATGACTGACGCAGCATCAAGGGCATGTGTATGTCAAATATCACAAACAGACGGAGTAAGGATGTTTGATATGTGGTGCCAATACTGGGACGTCTGAAGCAGGTGTGAACACACAACTATTTCAAGTCAGTTTTTATTATATCTTTGAATTCAATGGGTGTTTGTACTTGTAATATGCCATTGAATAAGGTTTAGTACTCTGTGACCGTTCCCGCCATAATGACGAGACCAATTGCACGTTTCGTGCAGAAATTGGACGCTAAACATCGCATTAATCAAGTTTTCCGGCCAAAAATCCCACCAGGAAACATTTGCTTCTATTCAACTTTTGATTTTTTACGGGGATTCCATACTAAAGAGAAGATTGTGTGAACCTGGCAAGACAGCTGATCGTGATCCATGAAATAAACATAGGTAATTGCTTCCTAGTGTGGAATTGACGTTGAAATCATTGTGTGAAATCAAAAGAAAGGACTAAGTTGACATTGAGTTTGGAAAACTATCATTTCGTTTATTTTGAATAAAGATACTCCGAGGACAAAGTAAAAAGATCAAGATATAACATGTATCCGCCCCACTGCAGATCAGTCCAACTCTCTTATCACTAGTTTCATCTATTTAGCTTTGTTCTAATCGTTTTAAGGTAATTGACCACTCCAACAGTCTATTGAGATAATCCTTACTGGAGGCTCAACACTTTGAGCTACTGCACCATACCAAGCTCAGCTTGATAAATATCTTGAAATGTGGGAGTATAAAAAAGGAAAGAGAGGACGAAAGATATTTAAAAAAAGCAAAAGAAAAGAAGAAAGATTCAAGGGACAAAAGACAAAAAATATGTGTATAAACGGGTAGAAAACCCCGAAGAAAGAGAGCAAAAGGGAGAAAAAGGAATGTAAATGAAGGTTCATAATTTCAAAAACTTATCTTTTTTCAATTTGGACATGAGACGATTTTTGTATTCAGATTTAAAATCAGATAAAATTGCATCCAAACCGAATGGTACAACGACAGTATTACGCATGTTTAATCAATAACGATGGATACATGATCAATGTGTTTAAAAGATATCACTGATTACCCAATGAAAAATCTCAACATCCCATTCGTGTTAAAGACCATTGAAGGGAATAACGATAAGCAATTTAAGTAAGAATGATTTCATTGTCAAACTAAAGGCCAAGTTGGAGGTTGTGACTTTATTCCTCACCCTCATTACAACTAAGATAGTGTAACGTCCAGAACGTCTGCAGATGGTCGTAGTATTGGAAAGTGAAATTTTTGAGACAAAATTCCCTGAGCCTTCAGCAGCTTATTGAGCACACGTAGGCTGTGTGATTAGGATTTAAAGTATGCAAGTAGATATTTGTATCTGAATGTTATCCAATTCTTGATACTCCACCAAAACGTGTGGTGTATTTTGTTTTGGCAGCCATGAGTTTGATGAATAAGTGGTATGTCCTGAAGATATCAAACCCCATCCAAAATATCTCATGAACTGGAACTGTTTCAAAAACTATTTGCGTCTTTGATGTCTTTATGAAACAGCAAAACGCAAGGCCAGTTAGAGTTGAAGATTTACTTACAAAAGCTTTGAAATGTTTTTCCTAAATATTAAAGAAGACAGTGTGCAAAGAATGAGAAGTTGCATCCTTGGCAGGGAGTAAATTTTCCCACAATGGACGATTTTAGTTTCATCTATGTAGAACATCTGTTGTCTGGCACTCGTTTGATTGAGAAAATCTGAGTATAAAGGATGAAACATTATTTTAACAGCTTTTTTCCCTTATTCCAGCCGTTGAACAGGAATAGTGGAGATAAAAATTGATTAAATCTGTGAATATTCCGTTTGGACTTTTTCGTTATTCATTGTCTGGTACTTTCTTCTGTTAATTTCTTATCATGAAACTCAGTTTATTTTTTTTATTTTTTTCCCTTTCTTCTTTTTTCCCTCACTGCTCGACCAAAACCAAGTTTTCCACTGTTTGTTTTGTTTTTCGTACAATCATAATTATTACCTTTATCATCGTTCCATAGAGATTTCCACACGTTTTTTGCTATATATATATTCGCTAAAAATTTAGAATTCCTTCGACATAATACCACATATGTATTGTCTGCGAAGGGTTTAGTGTGATATCCTGCAATTTCTCTCATCGTCGCAATATTGCCATTACGGGTTTCTTATAGATTTTATGATTTATTGGACTCCAGTTTTTCCCTTTGACATACTGCATTGTCTTCTAATATCTTCAACTTACAACCAATTGTCATTCAAGGTTTCTGACTGTTTCTATGAACAAAATATCTTGCAGTTTCAAAAATAATTCCGCACCATGAGCCATGCAGTGTAGAGCACTCTTTGAAATTCATTGATAACTTTTTCAAATCAATTTTGAGAACACAAGCGGGGACAAAACTCACCATGAAATATGCAAAATTAATACTCACTTATTCAGAAAACAGTTTTTTATCGATTGGTTTGAAATTTTGAAATTGAATTCTCAGAAGTTTTGTCCCTTGATATGGATCAACTCAAAAAAGCAAATTCTTCATCCAGTTAACATAGTAAAATCTACATGAGTACATCAATTCCACAATGGATCACGGAGATCATTTTTGGTTGGCAAAATCATAAAAGATCATTTTAAAGAATCCAACCGACGTACTCTATAAATCCACAATAAATCACGCTTATTGTTGTCTTCATAACACTCTAAACACATAATGGGCATTATACCAATAAGTTTATCCCAGCACTTGGGATCGATAATATCAAAATATACTACTTTAATCTTTGATTTTAAAAACAACAGCAAAAGGACACGGTAACCAAATCATCCCCTTTACCTAATCATAACTGGAATAGCAAAACCAACACATTTAGATACACAGTAATTACTAGGAAGGAACACTAAATTTGATGGAATTATAAATCATCCAATCCATCCATTCCAACATCCCTTCGATGCTATAGTATTTAAAAAGTATTGCAAGACATCCACATCCTGATATTAAATGATCACATGACCACACAAGAAGCATTCTCATATATTCCCAAATATCTGAAAGGTAACACCGATATCATAATTCTAAAAAGAGCTGCTGACAAAAGCCGAGTACACTGAAGATATACGAATGTAATCGACCTATTTGTTGGTTGTAGGGAATCATATAATCTGAAATGTAGTTAAAACTTCGAAACTAAATTCAACATCCTTTGCAATGTTGAAACATCACCAATGTCATTATTTGTCGAGGTTGTACCAGGGAATACATAGGGGTAACCTCTCTTCTTATGAATAGAATCACAAATGACAAATTAAAACCCATCCACTAAAATATCATAAGTCAACTTGCAAAAAAATGAGTGTCCTAGGTGGAAACAGTCTAGACATAGACATATGTATATTCAGATGACTCAGAAACTGGTTGAAGCTTTTTAAAATAAGCATACCGAGAGACTATGACTAGGATGTTTGGCTTCCCTTCTCCACATTATTCTCCCCCTCTTTCAAATGCAGCTTTAAGATTGGGAACGATATGGATATTGTAAACGATGCCGCAGACATTGTCATTAAGAGAAAAGTCCTGGTTATCATTGCTCAAGACTATTCTTGTGTACAATATCGAAGGAACGCTGTATATCCTTCTAGATTGCGTTTCACTTTCCAACTACAACTTTAAAGTCCCCAGGAGTGTTATTGATTCTTTCCAGCACATACTTTAAACATTTTCCTAGCTAGATAAGTGTCATTCAGAAATATTTCAAGCTTAATGGCCGATCTTGGACATAAACTTCCTACAAAAAATAAGAGGGTGATGGGCTTTACACTACTTCTCTAGCCCATTACGTAAGATATGAGAGGGATACTTGCTTATTCCTATCGATAGGCAGATACAGTATCATTAACTGGAAGACAGCAGATGTCACGTGGATACAAAAAAATGGACGAGGATAGAATATTTGGGAATGTAGGATAATTGGAAGGAATATTTGATCTATCGTCAGTCATGCAAACAGAGGCATTCGGAAGCAGCAGATGATTATCTTTAGGTATCTATCTCTGAAAGTTATATATATATATATATATATATATATATATATATATATATATATATATATATATATATATATATGTATATATATATATATACATATATATATGTGTGTGTGTGTGCGTGTGTGTGTTTGTGTGTGTGTGTGTGTGTGTGTGTGGGCATGTGTGTGTTTGTGTGCACATGTTCGTACGATTGTTATCCGTTCGTTTACATCATGCATAGACGTATTCTGAAGCTTATGGATGTACTTATGCACATCATATGCCATAGTTGAAATCGAATAATTCATATATATATATATATATATATATATATATATATATATATATATATATATATATATATATATATATATATATATATATATATATATATATATACATATAAATATATATATATATAAGTACTTTAAAATATTTTTTGTACTGCTATAAGTATTGGCCTGACACTTCTGCTTGCCAAAAAAGGCATTTTTTAAAATTGTTTGTTGAAAACTCGCAATGCATTTTCATAAGAATTCCAATAAAACGAATATAATTTGCATATTTTGTAACCAGCATATATCAGGTGAGAGGATTGATGATTTTGCTGCTTTCATGTTGAACTCAGTTTTGTAATAGAAATGATTTTTGAACAGAGCTATGACCCCTGAAATGGGATCATGGGCATGAAATTAATCTTTGGGGGATCAATCAGTCCTCACTTTGACATTCCACGTGGATTATTCGATCATGCCAGAAGAACTGAACAAATAAGATTCATGGGGAAAAAAAAACAAATTGGAGAATAAACCTTGAAGAAACTTATCCAAATGAATTTTTTTACTAAATAACACAATAACTGAAAGAAAGGATTGGAGTGGAATCAACTGAAGAGGATTTTAGTTACTGGATGGACACCCTAATTTAGTTTTAATAACGGTGGATATAATCTAGTGAAATCCACAGAAGGGAAAATATATCTATTTTTATTTCTGTGTATATGACAATTTACCTATCAATCCATCTATATATCTATCTATCTATCTATCTATCTATCTATATATATATATATATATATATATATATATATATATATATATATATAGAGAGAGAGAGAGAGAGAGAGAGAGAGAGTGAGAGAGAGATGGATAGATAGATAGATAGATGGATGGATGGATAGATAGATAGTGTATTTGCATATGTATTGGTGGGACAGGTGTGAGTGATCTTCCCTATGAATGTACCGTTACAGGACACATTTCTGGTATTCATAAACACCAGAAAATTGATCTAGTAACAATATGTGTTTATGGACAATATGTGCAAATGTTTTGTGTGCATCTATGTGTGGAAATATCATGTTTATGTGGTTGTGTATAAATATGCGTCTGCTGAATCAGATAGGTCATAGAACTAGTTCACTAGTTAATTTTAGGCTACCGTAGCAGGAAAGCCTTCATTAGTTTGGAATATCCAATATTTTACACACTATTGATACTGTGGAAGGTATTGCATTAGAGATACAAAAGGTTTCGACCCAGTCTCCGGTGAAGGTCAATTCAATTCAACCGATTATGAGACGGAATTAGGTTATCAGCGGTTAACAGATATTGTGTCGTCGTTGGTTTGCTCTGCACAAAAGCAGTGAAGCATCATGGCATCAAGATACCTTCCCCCGTCCACAGCTGTTGTTGAGCTTGTTTTACTGCAACAGGTGAAAGGTGGTCTAGTATCACGTAATGAAGAGGAAAGAAGTGCCGTGGCCAAAAATACATTTCATCAAATTGTTCAACTTCAGCACGAATGGAAAACATTTTCTCAATTTTTTTTTTTATTTTGCATAAATTGATAGGGTCATTCTGTCTGTAACATAAGACCTCAAATAAGAGGAAGGGAGTTATTTGAATAAGAAGCTGGTTGCTGCTGGTCAGGTTCTGAGTTCATACTTATCTTCTCCCAATGGTCTGTTTGATCAGATACAGGCTGCTGGTAAGATGGAGCTACGCAAGAAAACAAAATGAGGTTGAATTGAGCTGGATGTGAGATTGAGATAAAAACAGGTGATGGGAATAGAAATTCGGATGAGACAGAAAGATAAGCTAAGAGAGAAGGAATGTATGTGTGCATATCTCGACTCATCCAATTTCACTGCAGCAACAAAGTGATTGGCCTTTAGGCTAACCTCGAAGACATTTGTTATGGAAATCATTTGATTTACTGCAGTGATACACACATATTGTGATTAGCAGGACATAAATATAAGAGATATATATGTATGTATGTATGTATGTATGTATGTATGTATGTATATATATATATATATATATATACACACACACACACACGCATATGCACACACACATGCATATATATATATATATATATATACATATATATATGTATATATATATATACGTATGCGTGTGTGTTTGTATATATAAATAAATATATACACACACATGCACACATATATATACATATATATATATATAAATATATATATATATATATATACACACACATATATATCTATATCTATATATATATATATATATATATATATATATATATATATATATAAATATATATATATATATAAATATATATATGTGTGTGTGTGTGTTTGTGTATATAAATGTATGTACGTGCTTCAACAATTAAAACTATGTACCTATACATCATTCACACACCGGCTACTTGCTTGATAAACCTGTTGATAAACTTACCTCTGTTACAGTTGCTAACTTTGATATTGTTATGTGTACAGCCTATTTAATGATTCGGTCAGGCATGTTGATAGGGTCATCAATTTGATGTAACATCGTTATTAATCAAGATAAAGTACGAACAAATGATGACAATAGACTTTCTTCCCTAGATCCCTATTTACAGGGATTCATCCTTTCCTAATAGCTGAATAGAAATTGAGTTGAATGATACGAAAAATATACATTTCTTAAAAACTCTGAAAATGACATAACTGTAGATTATGCGTTCTATCTCGTCTTTTAGCTAAATCAAATTTCACGCCATTGAATCAAGGTTTCAATATTCTGGTTTCTGAAAATATGTGAAGTACGATAGCGTCAGAGCAATCAAATGAAGCAGCATTTTCTTCTGATTCGCCCTCTCTGAGATATGGAACCAACATATTTGTTTGTATCGTTATGTACTACTGGAATGCCCTAATATGATGTTACAAAAATTTTTTGATAGGAACCAGATAGATAGTTTCGGATTTAAATGGAGCATTCAATAAATATGGTGTAACGACATTAGTGTTTCAACCTTTACCAAAAGCACGTTGTATTCAGTGAGTTACAAAAAATATTGGTTCCATCAAAATGAACACCTATACAAGAATGAGGCAAAGATTATTCATTTGATTCATGTCTTCCGTTGTGCACTTTCTATGCTTTCAGTAATGATATAGGAGACAGTTTCTGTAGGGACATAAGAGGGTGGGAAGAGGAAGGGGGAATACCAGGCATTAAATGAGAGAGTACAGATAAAGAATTGAGAAGGAAGCCAAGGTAGATTACAAAGGGTTGGGTAATTTTCCCGCTTGAAACTAAGCGATTTTTGAAAAACATGAAAATAGAGGTTTAGTCGGGTAACAAAGTTTTTGAGGGATAAGGAAGGGAATGAGAAAACAATTAACAAGAGAGTGAGAAAAGCAAAACCATGAGATAATGGATAATTTTTTTTTACATCGATGAAATTTCAATATATTCAACGAATAAATAAATAAGTGATTGAAAAAGTAGTGCAGCGAGATTTCCAATAGTCCCGTCAAGGAAAATATCAGTATGCCACACTTCTAAAGCAACAAAACAATTCGTTTTTTTTTTTTTGGCGGAACATTGGCTACCAGCACATAAGTGTCCATCCTCAAACCAAACAAAAAGAGAATATATAATACTACTAGAGGACGTTTTTGACTCATTGGGCCCAGTTGTAAATTCTACAATGTCATGGTTTCTGTTATGCTAAATCGGTTCACAAATCACGTTTGATGCACTGGTTCTTGAATGTTATGCAACGTCATGTTGAACATAAAAACCTTTTAAAATTAGTAGTGTATTGAAATATAATTTGTCTTCGTAGTCACAGGAAAAATTACATGAGACCAAGAATAGCACTGTATTTTTCTGTTTATTAGACGGCCAAATTGAATCATCACTAACAAAATTTCCCCCTCTGATGTTTATTTTGTAAAATATTGCCTCCAGTGTTTTATTATCATATGTTTTGAAGGATGATAAGATGAATATAAGGATTAAATGACACTCATTTAGATAAACTGTACAATCTTCCAGTGATTATGTCATATTTTTCTAAAATGAAAAACCATTTCAGCGACTGTCAAATATGTACTCAGATGTATTTGGGAATTCAAGCAGCAATGATGTTTATGAAAGATGATATGAATGCAGTTTGGAAAAGTTATACCAATTATGCAAGAAGCATTATAGTCAGTAACTAATATCAAGCTCACGGATAGAGCTATCTACCTAGCTTTATTTCCTGCTCGTATTTTTCTTTTACTAGAATCAGTTCTTAGTATCAATCAAATATCAACGTTTTTGATTGCTTCCTTATTGTAATTTCCTCTCTGTATTGACAAAAATTGTCCGCGGCGATTTGAGCTGCTCCGTTGCTTTGATTCAAACCGATTAATGTCTGAAAAAAAAGATAAAATCGAGGAAATAATGGAAATTAAATTTAGTAACAAACACTCCCTTCATTTGCATACGTATATCATTGCATTTGCATATCATTTGCGTGTATTCAAGCGTATGGATATATCTCTAACTGTGTTCAATCTATCTATCTATTTCCATTTGTATGATCATACACGTGTAATTCTGAAATAATATTCATATATATATACATGAATAAATTCTTCCAAATGGGATAAAGGAATGTATAGGGCTGCATTTTCCAAAATTTAAATGTTTGTTTATATGTATGTTTACATATTTATGTATATATATGATGTTGATTCACTACAAAATATAGTTTATGTTTCTGCACACTCAAGCCTCATCAGGCGAATGAGTGTTTGTGATTTTAGAATCCAGTTTCGGGACTTCGTTGAGATTATTGTGGGTTTTGCCCTGAAATCGGAGGGGTTATTCATTCTATTTGTTTTTAGTAATCTGAATTTTTTCGCTGAGGGTTGTAACTTCTTTTTTCAAAGGTGTGAACTAGGTCTAAGAGTATCTGTGAAAGGATGCTTATTTGTTTTCTGAGGGATGTTTTTATCTTCACCTCGATATTCAGTATTCATTCATTACCTATGTCGGTATCTTCTATGGTTTTTGTGGATAGTACTATTCTTTATTCATCTTGGTACATTAAGGAGTAGAAAATGTGGATTAATCTTTTTTAGGATGATTGGTGTGAGAAAAAACTGTTTGAATTACCTTCAATCTTCCAATGTATGGATTGCTTTTTTGTAATATTCGTTTTGTGCAATTCCTGCATCTTACTGTTATGTCATTTTTTCGATTTAACAAATGTACTTTTGACCTTTTTGAAATTTTAGTAAAATTCAATATCTTGGATTTTTAATCC